>JAJLVX010000048.1:0-42918 GCA_030564525.1 Liangdongia berthetii | reverse complement strand
CTGTCTCCATTTTCTGGAACTCGCAATGTTTGCCATATTGATGAAAGTTCTGATCCTCCCTGGATTAACAACAGTCTCACGATACGTGATCCCAAGATCAGTTGTTGATTACTCGACAGATTTAATGGCACCAGTGACAAATGCCATTTCTGGTTTTGGACGTGTTAGCCAACAAGCTTATAATGAGTACATTGGACATGTTACAACGTGCAGAGCTGGTGCTTTCCAGCTTTGGTGAGGTATTAAAGAAAGGGACATAAATAATTATAATGAATAAATGTTTGGAAGTTAAAGCTGTATATGAATATATTTGATTACTGTATGAATGATCTCTACAACTATAATCTTTTCTACCAAATTAAACCGACGTTTCTCATTAAAATAACATATACCTGTAAACACACTAATTTAAATAATTTATATCTTTGTAGCTCTAAACGATAGGGCGAAAGCCATGGCCTCCAAATACTTGTTGAACTTCTCATACTGCTTGTATATGGTGACATACTTCTGGTTCCAATTGGAAATCACAATCTCATGCTGGGACTCCAAAGTTTCATCTTCACCCCAGACTTTTTCCAAAATAGGTCTGAGTCCATTATGGTCTTCGATGAGCCCTTCCAGATAGTCGACATGGTGCTTCAACTCATCAAACTGCTCAGTCAAGCTGTTCTTTGCTGGGATGAACGAGGACTCGATACTCTTCATGTTTTCCCACTCTTTGATGGCGATGGTGTGCAGGTCAACCTTACCCAGCAAGGCATTGTCGCTCCAGCCATACTCAGCATTCGTGACGATCTCGTCGTCGTTGTGTGGGATCTCTGTGATTCTCGCAGCCCAGAAGTTGACAGTCTCGATGTAGTTGCTGGCGATCTCGAGGTTTGGCGCATAGAACACGATCTTGCGCTCGTCGACATGCCTGTCGTTTGGGGCCATGTTTGGTACCGTGAGGACCCATGCGACGCCGTCTGTCTTGTGGGTTGAGTTGGAGATGATGTTGTCTGCGACGAGTGAGGCTGTAGCGGAGTAGAGGTTGTATGTGGTTTCTGTTTGGATGTACTTCTCAGCCTTGGTCTTTAGGTATCTCTTTCTATCGAGCGAGGAGCCGAATGTGAACTGCTTGATGAGGCCCTTGGACACCATGACGATGCAGTGCTGCCAGTTCTTGCTGTTGTAGATGTCCAGTTCTGGAGTGATGACGTTGCTTTCATGGTGGTGTGGAATGATCTTGCTGAAGAAGGAGAATTTGGATTTCTTTCTTTTAGGTGTTCTTGTTGTTGCTGGTGATGATGTTGGTGATGAATAAAGTTTATGGGTGTTGTTGTGTTCACACTTCAATAAACCTTGGATGGACCAAGGAGCACCCAGTTGTTCCAACTTGACTTCTTGAGAATCTTTTATGAATGCAACTTGATAATTTGTTTCTTTAGGAGATGTTTCAACCAATGTGGTGTCAGTTTTATCGACGAATATGGAGGATCCAATGGATGAGTACCGTTTGGAAGATCTTAATAGGTTCCCACTATTTGACTTTATGGATATGTTTGTCAATGAGTTTCTATGCTGCTGTTTGAGGGAGGAAATGGACGTTCTTGAACTCTTTCTCTCACCATTCAAAGACCCACTGGTACTGCTTCTTTTCATCTTGAGCACTGGCAGCTGCTCATCCTGGATGGACTGGTAGTAAACACGAAGCTCAGATTGCAAAGCTGTCGAGTTTCTAACTTTAATACCGGCATCCTCGTTCAATGTGCTCAACGTCATCTCAACAAACTCATTCTTTGTGAATTTGTGGTGCTGCTCGACTTCTTTAGTGTGCAAGTCTGAATTGAGGATGAACAGGGCAAAGCACACGACATGGATGGCCTTGTAGTCGCCGATGGAGTTGACCTTGTTCGAGTTGAACCAGCTCTGGGAGAAGATCTCGAGCACCTGGTCGATCTGCGAGGACTCGCCCCTGAGGTATAGCCGTGAGCAGAGCAGTCTGAGAGCAGTGATCAAAGAGGAGGGCCATGGCTCGAAGAGGGCCATGAACTCAGCACAGATGTCCTTGCACTCCTGCGAATCAGTCCCGAGAAAGCCCACGTATCGCTTGACTGGGATCTTGGTGAAGTCTTGGTTGAGGATCTGCTTAGCGATGTGGGTATGAAGAGGGTCCATCACCATCGTGGTGTCTATATCTTCCTGGTCAGATCCGTCAAGGTGTTGATGTTGATGTTGATGTTGATGTTGATGTTCATGTTCAGATAGTAGCATTCCCCCCTGGCCAACTTGCTGCTGCTGCTGTGCTTCATGCTCAGGTTCTTCACTGATAACTTCCGTCGAGACATCGAAGCAGTTGAAGCGCAGATACGCCTTTAGCGTGAACTGTGACGAGGCCATTGAAGCCGGTGTTGATGGAGATGAAGTGGTGGCATTGTTGTTGAAGATGTCGCTGATGTTGTTGAGCTCTGGCGACAGCTTGAGCACTGGGGACTGGTGGATTGGCACAGGGACGCTTGTGGTTGTAGCTGAAGACATGGCTGTTGTGGTCTCGAGGTGGTTGATCTGGGACTCTAGAAAGGACCGCACGCTGTTGATGCTCTCGTCAGAGGAGTCGTCGGTGTAGCAGTAGTAGGTGTGGTGGTGCTCCTGGAGGGACTATATAGAGCAGTGTTAGTATATATGACCGTGAAGTTTTCAGTTTTTCAGTTTTCAGTTATTACTGTAAAGGGAAATCTAATAAATTCGCACCGCACAAGGTGCAGAAGAAGAAGTATCATTCCCTCTAGAGTATCAACAAAGTGTTCAACTTACGTTTGGATCAGACTGCGACAACTCACTCATGGTTCTTCCAGTGATGTTCAAAGAGGAACTGAAGGAACAACTGAAAGAATCGGTGTCTCTTAAATTCATATCTTTCTCTACATTCCAGTACATATACTATCTATAATACGAATAATCAGATGACATGGAATATCAGCTCGTCTGTCTGAATGATGTTCTCTTGCTGGCTCTTCTTGTGATTTACATATGTACATATGTAGTATGTACTGGCTATAACTTGTCTAATAATTGTACACCACTGAAGATGGTTGTTATGGTACTGTAAATGAATATGAAAACAATCACAAGTAAACTAGTTGATTCATTTTTAAATCCATATACATACTCAGTGAACACAGTACACTATCAAGATATCTTACTCATACCAGTAACTACTAACAACTAGTAGTAACAACACTATCTCTTCTTTAATCTTCAGCTCAACAATTTTTACTGAAAATCTGCGAAAATCGTTTGAGAATTTTTTGTCCTGATTTTAACGCGTCTTTATGCACAGAATCTGTGTTTTATATGCAGTCAATGTTATGGAAAATGCGGATATATGCATGGTACTCTACTTAAGGATACGTTAATATACTTAATTAGGTACCATGTGCACCCAACTGCATAAATTCTTTAGCGAACTTGTAAAACTGTGGGAGTCTACTTTAAAGTTTAGACTGTTTACAACAGAAAGACAACTACAACTGTTCTTATAAGTTATGAGTGTACCAAAAAAACATCTGATCAGTCTTTGATCTCAGTATATTATTGCGGGGGTTTACACATGTATCACAGTCTCTTCGAGCAATGATTTATATCTAAAACATAATGAAAATTTGATACATACGATATACCAACAGATACAGGAAATACTGAAGATCCCAGTCAATGGCCATCACTGGCAGGCTGGCTGATATTCATAAATTGATAATGATCTACCACAATGTTATCTTTCACGATGCATTCGAAATCACATTCCAGAACCCCAACAAAAAACTTGGATCACCATTTGATTAATTAAGATAGTATCAGAATTACAGTTATTGTAAATCACTGACATCTTACATCGATATTACTAGTGAACGGTCTTAGTATATATTCACACATGTGTAATTGATAAGAACTGTTTGGGTATTCTATTTGGCACTTGCAAGTTGCAAGAGAATGTGGATCAATTTGTAATATTCAGTTAGCCTTACGCAGTAGTATAGGCAAGATATAAATGGGTTCTATGTCATTAAATACAATTTGATAATTGATGAATTCATACAAAGCTGGTCATGTTAAAATAAAGTGAAGTTTTAACATATGAGATCTGCCGGTGAGACACAATATCCTAATCTAAGATCCAGATCTCTTCAACTTATATGCGCTAGTAGCTAGCTGCTAGCTAGTGAAATATCAAGATTCAATTCAGGAAGGAGTCAGGAGTCAGGAGTCAGGACTATATAAATATTGTTAAACTGCATTGATTGATCATTGCTGTAGCTGGTGGAATAATTAACTTATATAAATACAGAAGTCGACAGTGAAATGATCTATTAGTATAACAGATAGAATCACAGAAATTAGACTATAGTAGGAATTTGAGAGTGATATAAATAATAATAGTCTATTTATAATATCATATCAATGCACTGTATCACATCTCTCTCATTGTTCAATGCAATCAATTACCACGAAACACCAAACTAAAGCAAGATGACGCGTCCCAATCCAGACGCGTCGCTGATTCTCTTTTTGGCGAAATGAAAACACGAAAATTCTGAAAAGTAAACAAAGACAAATCAACAGAAAAAACTTGATTTGGGTGGCGAAATTAAATTCAGATCCTGGAAAGAACCATCATAAAACCAAGTAGCGCATAACACACAGCTATTAAGAGGTAGAAAGGGTGAGTACAGCTGTTTTAAATATTTTCATGATCTAACTTTTTTTTTAAGATTAGACTACACCATGACTCAAGAGCAGGACGAGCAAATGAGCTCTCAAGACCACGAATCAAACGAACATGAAGATCAACATGTCCACCAGATGGACGACGACGAAGATGATGACGCAAACTACGGTCCTATCCCCGTCACCAAGCTAGAGGTATGGTGGTAATTTGGGGTACATGTGGAAGTTTGACACACCAACTAACTTTTTTTTTTTCTATCTAGGGCAATGGTATCACTGGCGGTGACATCAAAAAGTTGAGTGAGGCAGGCTACAATACTGTCGAAGCTGTCGCATACACCCCAAAGAGACAGATCATGCAGATCAAGGGTATTTCTGAAGCGAAAGCTGACAAATTATTAGCAGAAGCTTCAAAATTGGTGCCAATGGGGTTCACTACCGCCACAGAGTTCCATCATAGAAGAAGTGAGCTAATCTGCTTGACAACTGGGTCGAAGCAACTAGATACGCTACTTGGCGGTGGTGTTGAAACTGGGTCCGTCACGGAAATATTTGGGGAGTTTAGAACTGGGAAGTCCCAGCTTTGTCACACTTTGGCAATCACTTGTCAACTGCCAATCGATATGGGTGGTGGTGAAGGGAAATGTCTATATATCGACACAGAGGGGACCTTTAGACCAATTAGATTGGTTTCCATTGCAAGAAGATATGGTTTGAATGAAGAGGATGCTTTGGATAACGTTGCTTATGCTAGAGCTTATAACGCTGATCATCAATTGAAGCTATTAAATGATGCCGCTGCCATGATGGCTGAATCAAGATTCTCGTTGTTGATCGTTGATTCTATCATGGCCTTATATAGAACAGATTTTGCTGGTAGAGGTGAATTATCTGCAAGACAAATGCATGTTGCTAAGTTCATGAGAACTTTACAAAGATTAGCAGATGAGTTTGGTATTGCTGTTGTGATCACAAACCAGGTTGTTGCTCAAGTTGATGGTGGGATGATGTTTAATCCAGATCCAAAGAAACCAATCGGTGGTAACATCATTGCCCATTCTTCCACTACAAGATTGTCTTTGAAAAAGGGGAAAGGTGAACAAAGAATTTGCAAGATTTATGATTCTCCTTGTCTACCAGAATCTGAAACCGTCTTTGCTATTTATGAAGATGGTATTGGTGATCCAAGAGATGATGATGAATAATTATTATAACTTTTTGTTCAAGACTTTTTAGATATTATTTAGGTTCCTACTGGTTTGTTGTCATTCGTTTAATTTATTGCTTTTTATCCTTCTTATACCTTCAAATAATGAGTTGCATTCTTACTCCGTTATTGTTTACTTTATTTACCTTTTTGTTGTTATATAATTCAATCTGATCTACACCCCATACATCTGTAAATAATTCATAATCGACATAATATAATTAAATAATAAGACAAATAGATAAAAGGTGTAATAAATAATGAATAAAAAAGCAAAAGAAAGTTGAAATTAAAACTCTGGAGCCATGTTCATATCAAACCAACCCAAAAAGTCATCATTCCCTTCAACCCAACCAGCATTCTGTTGTTGGAAAAATGTATCAAAATCAGCCTGGGTCAAATTATCTGTTGAACCAGCCAAATGTTCAAACCCATGGGTAACAAAGGCATTATTGTTATTATTATTATTATTAGACCCAGGAACACCACCAGAAGTAGTATGTCCAGAAGATCCTGTACCATGTTGAAGAGCGCCATTTGGGGAATTTATGAAATTCGAATCATAACCATATCCATCAAAGAGTGTGTTAGTGGAAGGAAGACCAGTACTAGTAGCATTAACAGCAGCATTAACAGATGTTGTGGAAGCACCACCACGAATGTTAGACTCTGGTGTGATCCCATTACCAGTCACCATTCTTCTCAAATCAGCAGCAGAGTTCTTTGTAGAGTTTGGAGCAGAGATTTCAGATGCACCAACAACAATCCCACCAGCACCAGCACCAGCACCTGACGCAATGGCATTAGCACTATAAGTGGAAGAAGTGCCTGATTGTTGTGTAGATTTGGCTGCAATAGCTGTACCTTGTTGTTCCAATGGAATTGACCCAGTGGCATCAAGCATCGCCAATGGAATACCATTAATTTCTGTTGGTCTTGATAAACCGGCAGCAGTGGCATTTGCAGTTGCAGTTGACATGGCATTCTCAGTTGGCACTAGAGTGGTTATGGTGGTACCACCTGGAGTGGTTGTTGTTATAGTTTGGAAATCATCCTTGTTGATTTGGTTATAGAATGGAAGTGGAACAGGTCTCTTCTTGTCACCGGGCAATGTAGATGCTGCAACAGCAGGTTTGCCGCCTTGTTTTTGAGCCTCCAAGTTTCTTCTTCTGGCTTCATGAACACACCAAACCAAATCGTAAAACAAAGAGCCAGTCAAATGTGATCTCATTCTTGTAATAATACCATCACCATCAGTAAACAACTCTGGGTTTGTAAACAAGACATAATTCAATTTTTCTAAAACCTGAGCAGTTCTAGAAATATCATTCTCGACATTTTTCCAAGCAGATAGTTGATTTCTGAATAATCTATGTACAGTGACGATGGACTGTCTAGCAGAATCAATGTACCTTTCCAATAGCAATGGGGTCAAATGTAACTTGAATAGAATAAATGCAGAATATGAAACACTTTGTCTTATATAAATTGGCAATTCAATCAAATTCTTGGTTTCTAAAATTTTGGAGACAAGTGTCACAATTCTAGTTGCCGCAAGATAAGCTTGAGTGACATATTTTGTTTGATCTTCAGTTGGAGTTTCAGGTAAAAAGGCAAAACAACAGATTGTTAATTTGACATAAAGATAATAAATCTCCACTGCAGTGTCATCGATTTCAAGTTTAAAAACCAATCTTTCCAATTCTCTTTCCAAGATTGCTAATGAACCAGCTCTATTTCTAGCCTCCATTAAACCATCAGGACTAATGACACTTGAACCCATAACATTGACCAATTTTGCTTGGAAAATTGAAAGAGAAATCAAAGATCTGAAATTTTTAGGTAAATTCTTGTCAATTCTTGCATTTTCAATAAGATAATCTGTTTGTAATGAAGGAGGTAACCCCAAATGAGAAGCCCAAAATTGTTCAGCGAAAAAGATACCTAACCAAGTTCTTGTTCTCCATTTTTCAGCATCAGGTAATGCAACTTGAGTTCTTGAGAATTCACTTATAAACTTACCTCTGTGTAAACCCAATTGGTATCCCAAACTTTTTGCAAGCCCAACAAATCTATAAGAACAATCATCAAGTACTTTTTGGTTTGGTAATGGCCATATACAAAGTATCAATAATGCCTGTGAGATATGAGTTGATCTTGGGGTTCGTATCCAACAAGTTTCAATAGCCAATTGCTTAATCAAAGAAGCCAGTTTGTTGTATAGAGTTGGATCAGGGTCTGATAAGCATGCAGTAAGACAAACAACCCAGAATAAAAGCTGAGATTGGGCATATAATTCAGAAGCATTTTTCGAAGACATTAAAGGGAAATATGGAGTATAATCAGACACAAATCTATCATGAAGTTCATTGGCCTTTTGTAAAGGTAAATAAACATCGCCCAACACGAACTCTGAAATATTTGAGCTTGAAGCATTTGATTTATGAGAATGTGGAGAACGAGATGCAATTTCCTCTTGACGAGCAGCCACTGATGCTGGAGTTGAACCACGAACTGACATTTCCAAGAATGGTGGTAGATCTGTAGAATGATCTGAATTTGTTGGAGCAGAATCATTTAACAATTGTGGGATTGAGCCAGGGGAATTGCTTTGTCTTGATATCGAGCTTCTATCCATTAACAAATGTGGGTCTCTTTTCAAGATTGTTTTCACAGAAGTTGGAGGAGACGTTATACTGTTGGTAGTTGGCTGTATTGTACTGTTTGATGCTGAACGTGTTGAGTTTGAAGGTACATGCTGTTGCTGAGCATGGTCAGGAGGTATTGATACAAGTTGAGATTGTGGAGAAAGTTGAGATGATGGACGACGAGGACTTGATAAGTTTGTCAATGAACTTAGTGGAGATGTGATTGCAGGAGCATGTTCATTTTTAACAAATGCAGATTGCTGATTAGCCAATGCCTGGGCAATTAAAGATTCATTTCTTTGCAAATATTCAATTTTCAATTTCAACTCATCAACATCATTTCTCAAGCTTTGGATTTGAGAACCCTTTTTCGGTCTGAATTGAGGATCAATTTCACAAGTCAATCCCATTTTTTCACAACGCTGGCATGGAGCAGGGAATCTTTCAGAGGCATTACACTTGATTTTATGCTGACGACAATGAGTACAAGAAGTGACCGGACGATGACCAGCTTGTTGTTGAGGTTTGGAGGTGTTTGAAGATGCTGATGGTGTAGCAGCAGGAGTGGAAGCTGTATTTGGTAGAGACATTGATGGCGGTGGTGGTTGTAGTGGTAAATTGTTGTTGGCAGTTGTAGCGGCATTATTCGACTTTGTTGTATCAAGATTATTATTATTGGTATTTGTCGTAGCGATGTTTGCTAAAGTATCCAATTTATTATTGTTGTTGCTATTACTCCCTGTAGATGTTGTTGAGAACTGTTGTTGTGGTTGTCTCTTAGCCTGTTTTCTTCTCCTTGTAGTCTCAGCGGTTGTATTCAGAGCAGTGGCCCCTGCTCTCTTCCTTGGGCCAGACATTGTTGGAGGTTTTGATGCTATTGGCGGCAGAGTTGAACCAGCAGGCGTGGGGATATTTGGTTGTAGATTTGTGTATTGCTTCTTCGAAGGGTTCATTATGGTGTTATTATTGTTGTTGTTCTCTTTCTCTAGCTTTAGACTGTTTGCGTATTTCGTAGTGTCTGTGAAGTTGTCGCTCATAGTTGATGAGTGGTGTTATATGATGATATGATATCTGATATATTGATCTGATCTGATATGACTTCTTGTTGATGTTAAAAGAGGGACACTTTGTGGAGGAGGATACCACCCATTTAGCAAATAGTAGCTGTGTTGATGTATCCAGAATACGTGAGCGTCTGATTCAGTTCTTCAACTCTCCTTCAACTCTCCTTCTGTTAGCACTTGTTGGAGATCAAGTGGACAATAATGGTGTTCTAGTTGTTTGTGGGTGAATTCTATGGATAGCACGCTGTTGTTCTATTCAACTTGTCTCTGTGAAGTTGATTGATCAAAGGATATTATGGAATGGAATAGGTGTTGCTGTGTTCTGTGTGCCACTGGTGTGATACAGTGGTATAATAGTGCAGTAGTGTAGTTGTAATAGTGGTACTATGACGGTACAACACTCAAGTTGGTGATGTTAAGTAATACTGTTCTGTTAAGTAATACACACTTTGTTATTCGCTGCTCTTAACACTTCCAAATTTTACAATTTTTTTTGGGTTCAAAAATTTTGGTGGACCACTTTGCACCGGTGTGCGAGGGAGAGGTTTGGTGATTGTGGGTTCGATTCTTGGATGGGGAGTTTGTTTATTAATTAATTAATTAATTATTTATTCAGTTAATTATTTTAGATTATTGATTAATTAATTGATCTATTTATTTATTTATTAATCGATTGATCTATTTATTCATTCATATACTGATCTATAACATATAAATCAAGCCTTGGTGTAACGCAAGTATGACTTCACCTTGGTGAAATCACCAAACTTCTCCTTAGCAGCTTCGTCAGAGACACTTGGTGGGATGATGACATCCTTACCTTCGGTCCAGTTGACTGGAGTGACAACACCTCTCTTGTCACCCACTTGCAAGGCATCCAAAACTCTCAAAACTTCAGCAGTGTTTCTACCAACAGATGGTGGGTATGTGAAAGTGATTCTGATCTTCTTGCTTGGGTCAATGATGTAGACAGATCTAACGGTTTGAATTAGACTCTTACTCAACTTTTCGAATGATTCAGCATCAACCATATCGTACAAGAAGGAAACTTCATGGTCGACATCAGCAATGACTGGGAAGGTGAATTTTTTCAACTTGGTGATGTCTTCAATGTCCTTCAACCACAATTGATGGGATTCAACAGCTTCAGCAGACAAACCAATCAACTTGGTGTTTCTCTTCTCAAACTCATCTTTTAGAGCAGCAAAGGCACCCAATTCAGTGGTGCAAACTGGTGTGAAATCAGCTGGGTGGGAAAACAAGATGGCCCAGGAGTTACCGATCCACTTGTGGAAATCAATTTCACCATCAGTGGTGATGGCTGTGAAATTTGGAGCTGGAGATCCAATTCTTAATCTTGGTTGTTCTTCAGCTTTAAAATTCTTGAACCCTCTGGTAAAAGCTGGAGCAACACTTCTAACAGTGGTGATTCTAGAAACGGAAGAGGTGGATCTCAACAAGGAACGAGTAAACATCTTTGAAATAGTATAAATTATAAATATTGATTGATCAAAATAATTATAGATATATGTAATTGATTGAATGGGAAAAAGGGATAAATTGGAAGCCCTTGTCTTGTATAAATTATAGAAAAGCTGATCATTTTAGCAGCACTAGCCACACAATATTCCGTGAGATCATGTGATGTGATGTGTGGTGCGTACCGAAATATTGGGCTAGTGAGTATAAGGCTGCTGCTACTATGTATATCATATATGCATTGGATTGGATTCTGGAAACAAAACTAAACTGAAATGATAAAAGAACATGAAAGAAGCAAATGAAACAAAATGAAAAGTCTGTGGTAAAAGAAATATGTAAGTCTAAAATAAATGTATGGTTATATCAACGAGTCAACTTCTTTCTTCTTGGGGATACTGGTCGACCAGTAACAGTGAAATCTGGATTAGAAGTAATCAACAAATCAGCAGGATTATCAACTTCTCTAGCAATAGGCTTTGGCTTTGTTAATTTAACAGCACCTCTGGAATTCTCTTGTCTCAACGCCTGTTGTTGCTGCTGTTGGATTTGTCTTTGAATCAACATATCCCGTTCTTCAGGATGTGCATCCAAATATCTTGGGTTGATCCCTCTTTGTGAAACTGATGTGAAATTGGATGACGCTGTAGACATGTTAGTGAATGATGGTGCTGGTGTTGATCTCTTTTGAAATGGGTCAAGGAACGAATACTCTGAATCATTATCATTATCCTTATCATTATCAGACACGGCAATACTGTTCCCACTCGTGCTCTGGACACTTGGATTTCTCTGTATTATAGTTGGAATCGGAAGATTGGAAAAATTACCTTCAATTGGCGTTGGAAGAACTGATGGAACAGTCGAGGAATAACAAGATGATGCAACATCATCATTCTCTTCTTGGATGTTTGACAGTGTTCCTGTTAAATTGTTGTGTTTGATTTTCAATGGGGCTGTTTGATAAACAGCATCATCATCATTATCATCATCATCATTATCATCATTATCATAATCCTCATCACCTTCTTCAAGAACAGGTTGGAACCCAGGCTGTTTGCGTTCAAGCAAATGGTCAATAGCACTATCAAGACTATCACTGGACTTCATTGTTGGAGGGCCTTGTAATTTATTGATCTGCAATGCAATGTTTGTTCTGTATGTTGGTGCTCTATTCAAATCATATGAAGAAGATATCTCCGTATCTAAATCGGTACCAACTTGAGAACCACCTGAAACACTAACATTGTCAATTTCTGGAGCTGATGGTTCATCATTTGCAATACTTTCATCTTTCACAGACTGTACTGGTTCATCTGAATGTTCTAATGGATGTTTAACATCTGTCGTAATAGCTTTCCCCTCTCCTTCTGGATACTTTGGCAACTCAGCATCATCTGAGCTACTACCAACTTGTTGAGAACCACCATCTCCCAATACGTGCATTGCACTAGCAGCTGCCAATGCAGCACCAGTTAGCACAGGACCGTTAGCTGGTAATGGAGGTGCAGATGGTTCATGCGCATCATAATATGTACTGCCATTTAATGGAACATCACTAAACTCTGATGCTAGAACTGATTGTGATACTCCTGAAGAGCCAGCCATTTCTGAAGGTAGAACCGGTGGGATTTCATGTGTTGTATTTGATGGTGGCATTGGACGTGGCCCCATTGGTTTGTTGTTAAAATATCTGTTTTGAGAACCTTCTGGAAGATCAAAGTTAGTTGGATAAGGTAATGCATTGTTAGTGACGGTGTTATTTATTGGTAAGTCATCAAATGATATATTTGATGGATATGGTGCTGTGTTTTCTTCTGGTAATTGTGGTAATGTTGGAGTTGTGTTGTCTTGTGTATTGGACTCTTGTTGGGATTCAGAAACCACTGGTGGTGATGTTTGTTGTAATTGTTGTTGAATTGTATCATAATCATACCCACCTCTATAGGCAGTAGAAACCGGAGCCAATATTTGTGGAGATTCAGAAGCAGGACGCATCACTGAATTGGTTCTTGAAGTACTGTTATTACGACCATCTCTCATCGTATCATATAATGCGGTTGAAGGCATGTTAGATAAATCATCTTGAGATCCATTAAAATTATGTTGGTCATCAAACACTGTACTGACATTTCCTGGAATCAAAGCGTTATTCTCTTCGCCTTCGTCATCAGAATGGTCTTTAAATTCACCATCAAGAGTACCATAACCATAATTCAAAGGTGCTAATTGATATTCATCACCATAGTGTTCTTTACCCTTCTTTAAGCCTCTTCTAGAAGAAACTGTTCTTCTCATAATACATAATAGCATACCACTAATTGCAATCAACACACTTGCTGCTAAAACAATCCAACCACCCCAATCCAGATGAGGCACAAATAATAATATGTCAACCAAGAAGGCAAGCAAACTTAATAAAAAAGATGGAATAGTCCATAGCAATAATCCAAACAATAATTTCAAAGAAGTTGAAGGACCATGGAAGTGTAGTGCTATAGATGCAAATAATGAAACTAATGAAAAGCCAGCAGCGATTGGATGAACAATCAACAACTTTGACACAGAGTGTCTAGCATTTGAGGGTAATGAGAACCCTTCTATGCTCTCAGCAGCACGACCGTACCCTATAGACACTGGAGAGCAGCTATCATCCGAGCACACACCAAACACACCGAACTTGTAACCATCATACGTGCATAGAGTGATTGTCTTTGTGACTGGGACGGATAAAGTAGCGATCAGTTGGAAAGCAAATGCTATAGCCAGAACAACAGCGAGTGTTGTGGCAGGACGTATTCGCATAGTCATGATCTATAAAATCACTAAATAGTAAATAGTAAAAGCCAAAAAGCCCTATTGTTCGAGTGATAAATAAGCCCAAATAACTATGGTTCTCAAGTTATTAAAACATCATAAGTAAAATCAAATCAATTTTTATTTTCCAGCGGATGTTTTCGTTTTTCTATTTTAAGATCAGATGTGGCGGTGCAAAAGTAAACTATAATTTTGGGCTCGATGACCTGCACTAGCCACGGACATATATGTGCCCCGAGCGATGATGTGGCGGTGCATTCATTGACAATTTTTTTTCTCTGGGTTTATGAGAGGACTTTAAATAAATATACAGACGGTATCAATATTAATCACTGTGAAAATTCGCTAGCTATTTCTACCGAGGAACATAATGGCTGTTAAGAACAATAATCAGAAGTCTCATAAGAAATTTGACGATGCTGAAGAAATAGAACAACCAGAAATCCCCAATAATGAGACTCAAGAAAACACTGAAGCTAGTAAACAAAAGAAGAGAAAGAGAAAAAGAAAGACAAATCAAGTGGTGGATGCTGAGCAAAACGGTGGTCATCAAAAATCTCTTGAGAAGACTGGCACTACAAACATTGAGCCTGTAAGGTCCCTAAAGCAAGCTGCAAATAAGAAAATCAGCTTTAAGAAAGTTGAAAATCCATTAAAGAAACCAAAAGTTATTACAGCACAAACTAAACCTGTCAATGGAAGTAATGAAAACGAACAAGAAGAAGATGACGATACCGACGAAGCATTTGTGAAAACTAAACATAACAAGAACAGTTCTAAAACAAAAACTGTTCAGTTCTATAGTGATGATGAAGATGAAAATAGAGATGCAAGGGCTGCACCACCAAACAGATACGAGCTGATTCAAAAGGCTAGAGATCTTTTAAAAGTGCGAGAAACTTTACCAGTGTACAAGGCTAAAGATGAACTGATGGAAAAACTAAGCAAGAACAAAGTGACTGTGCTGATTGGTGAAACTGGTTCAGGTAAGTCCACACAAATTCCACAATTCTTGATGGATATGAATGAAAAGGGTATTGCTGTGACACAGCCTCGTCGTGTTGCTGCTATTAACTTGGCCAGCAGAGTTGCACAGGAAGTTGGTACTGCATTAGGTGATAGAGTTGGTTATTCGGTTAGATTTGATAACAAATCACACAATTATACTAAATTGAAATATTTAACAGATGGTATGTTATTAAGAGAAATAATGTTAAAATCAACTTTACCAAATTATTCAACCATTATCATTGATGAAGCGCATGAAAGAACAGTTTTAACTGATTTATTAATGGGGTTTCTAAAGGAATTATTGGCCAAGAGAGATGATTTAAAATTGATTATCATGTCTGCTACATTAGATGCAGAAAAGTTTTCAAAGTTTTTCAATGATGCTGAGATTTTATTTGTTGAAGGTCGTATGTATCACGTTGATAGATTATACCTTGACAAGCCATCTGACGATGTTGTTGATGCTGTCACTAAGGCTATTGTTCAAGTCAATAACGGTGAAACTGCTGGTGATATCTTGGTATTCTTACCAGGTCAAGAAGAAATTGACAAATGTGTGGGGTTATTGGAAAGAATTGCACCAGGTTTACCAAAAGAGGCTCCATTAATTGTTCCATTGCCATTATATGCAGCATTACCACCAGCTGAACAAGCAAAAGTGTTTTTACCATTAAAAGCTAGAAGACGTAAGGTTATCTTATCCACTAATATTGCTGAAACTTCTGTTACTGTTCCTGGTGTCAAGTATGTCATTGATTCTGGTTTAAGAAAAGTCAAAGTTTGGAGACATCAATTGGGTTTATCCACGTTGCTTACTGCTCCTGTTTCGAAGGCGTCCGCTACCCAAAGAGCCGGTAGAGCTGGTCGTGAAACTGAAGGTAAGGCTTTCAGATTATACACTGAACAAGATTACACAAAATTACCAACTCAAACTGAGCCTGAAATTGCAAGATCTAATGTCATTTCTCCTGTTTTGATGTTGAAAAGAGCTGGTGTCGATGATATTTTGAACTGGTCTTGGTTAGAACATCCAGGTCAAGATGCACTAATAGCCGCATTAACACAGCTGTACCAATTAAAAGCATTAGATGATAGTGGGAAGATCACTGAGATTGGTATCAAGATGGCCATTTTACCATTGGAACCACAATTATCTGCGATTTTGTTGAATGCCCACAAGACCCAAGTGTTGGCACCAGTAATTGATATTGTTTCTTGTTTGTCGGTTGACAACTTGGTGATGAATCCTCAGCCAGAGATGCGAGATGATGTTAATGAAAGAAGACGCAATTTATGTATTCTTGGTGGGAAGTATGGTGATTTGTTGATGTTGAAGGAGTTGTTTGACTTTTACACCCAATTTGATGATAACCATGAAAGACAGCAATGGTGTAAAGAACTAGCATTATCATACAGAGGGTTTAGAAATGTGATGAGAGTACGCCAACAAATCAGACAATACATGGTTACTTTGATGAAGGATGAATTCTTATTTGATCAAGATGAAGAAGATGCTACAAAACCACTAGACATTCCAAGTGTGTTGAAGGCATTTTTAACAGGGTATGTCACCAACACTGCGATTGGTATGCCTGATAGATCTTACAGAACCACAGCAACTGGTCAATTGATCTCTATCCATCCATCTTCTATGATTTTTGGCCAAAGAGCAGATGCCATCATGTACACTGATTACGTCTATACCACAAAGAGTTACGCTAGAAACGTGAGTGCCATCGAATTGTCATGGTTGCAAGAAGTCAGTTCAGAGGCCCTTGTCACCAAAGTTAGCATTAAATAGAGGACATAAATTATAATAGAATTAGAATTAGAATCATAATACAACTCATAACTGATTATTGTAGTTTTTGCTTAAATGGTGATGGTTTCCCCGGGATTTGGGTTTCAACTTTTCACTAAAAAAAAAAGAAACGCCGATGATGAGCTGAACAATCCAAACAATAAATCCATTAAAACAATTGACATATATGATATAATTGAAAGATTTGAAGATGATCAGGTGGTTTAAGAACTTATCACTTGGTGCTAAAATTGGCGTTGGTGCTGTTGCTTCATACACTTCGTATGCAGCATATGTTTCAATTTTGGCAAACTACGAGATTTACAAGAGATTTGATGCTGAAAAGCGCGCTATGATGGTGAATAATGGTGCTTGTGGGTGCGATGATGAGATTGAGAAGTACAAGTCGTTGACTGTCGCTGGTAGATTTGAGAATCCATTTCAAGAATACAGAACACAGACTCTATATGAATTTTTCCTTTCGAGAGTGTTGGAATTGTTTGAAGGTAGTTCTCGTGGAGGAATACCTAAAACGTCACAAGAACTTCGTGATATTTTACCAGTTAACACACCAAACTTTGAAGTGTTGAAACAAACTTCATTCAATGATTTAATAAATGATGGGTTTGTTCAAGATTTACCTGAATTGTCCAAGAGAATGACATTCACTTGGTTAGGTCAATCTTGTGCATTTATTCAAATTAGTGGATTAAACATTCTGACAGATCCAATATTTAGTGATTACTTGGTGAATTCAGTCTTTGGCCCAAAGAGAATAACACCATCGCCATGTCAATTAGAAGATTTGCCAACTCCAGAATTTGTGCTTGTTTCACATAATCATCCAGATCATTTGGATGGAGAATCCATCAAGTTCATCCATAACAACTCTACATGGGTCGTACCAACAGGTCTTCGCCACTACTTGGCTAAAAGAGGAATACATAACATTATTGAGCTTGACTGGTGGCAAAAAGTCGAATTGCCTGTTCCAAAAGATCCAAAGAATAAGTATGAGATTGCATGTACGCCAGCAATGCACTGGTCTGGAAGACAACTTTTAGATTCCAATACTTCCTTATGGTGCTCATTCTTAATACTGAAAAACGGTGAACCAATAGTTTTCCATGCTGGTGATACTGGATATGTCAAGGATTTGTTCAAATTGATTGCAAAGAAATATGGAAGTGGTACGAAGCTTGCGATGTTACCGTGTGGTCAATATTGCCCGCAATGGCATCAAAAGCCTCGTCATATTAATCCAGAGGAATGCATCAATATTATGGATGATTTAAAGGCGCAGAAAGTTGTTGGTGTGCATTGGGGGACATTTGTGTTGAGCAGTGAATATTTTCTTGAGCCTAAATTGAAACTTGAGAAACTTGCAAAAGAATTGGGAAGAGTTCATGATGTGTTTACACCACCATTTGGAAAAACTTTGGTGTTTGATTTAGAGGATAAGGCTGATATTCATGGTCGTGAATGATTCAATTGAAAGAAATTAATCCACATATTGCTTTTAGACGTTAAATATTTGTTAGATAGAGGAATATACATTTTCTATTGTAGATCATAGAATGGCGTAATTGTACAACATTGATTGATTCATTTAATCATAAATATGCGATTCAAAGTGCAATGATAGATATGATCATTGACTCATTGACTCTTGAAGTTTCATTTAGTTCGTGATTTATCGTAATTACGTCTTGTAGTATGGGGCCAGCTTTTTTGATTTACGTCGTCTAGGAGAGATTTACAATACTAATTTGGTATTTAATCAATTGTATGATTAACTATTTTCTTTTTGTTGAACTTGCAACTTGCTGAAAGGTCCCATGAATTGGAATGTACATATGAGACTAAAGAATCAGGAAATGTTGTACGTAATTATACCCAATCAAGATTCATGGCATCCTCATTCAAATGTAGGTACAATTGTAGTGGCTGTTTGCCGTTGGTTTACAGATTTCTATACCCACTTGAAAGCTGAAATAAGGACATTGCTGATAGTGCATATGTACATAGATATGTATTTAAAATGATGTCAACGGCAAACATTTGTAATAGCAATACTCAACACTCCAATAGTACATACAGTACTGATTCCTGGGTATACTCCAGTATGTGTATAATAAAATTAGAACTAAAACTCGTTAGTCAGGGGTAATGCTTCTGATGTTCCTAGCGTTCCTGAATATTGCGTCAATCACAGCCTACAGCCCATTAGATTGAAAATCTAAAAAGCCCAAAGAGTTGCAAAAAAATCCGGATTCGAACCGACAAGCAGAATTGTAATTTGTATAGATCTCCTCAAAAGCCATGATTGGCTGTGAAGATCAATAAAGTTTGGCCAAGAAAGAAAGTATAAAGGATTCTTGCAGGAACAAGTACATACATATCTGCTGAGTGGTAAGTGCTCTTTAAAGTTCCTTCTATGAGTCTATGACCGACTTCGGTCGGGTCTAGTAGTTGTAATTGATTATAATTTATGGGGTTAATTACTTTCATGCTTTCATATGATATGAATAACTCTTTGACACATTATTTTAATACTAGTATCTATACCCAACAAGAACGGGTTGTCCCGACTCCCAAGTCCCGCACATGCAGCCTTTAAAATTTTTTAGAGGTAATAGTCCCAACTAGTCTCATTAGGCTACTTATAGGCTGTGATCGACACTTGTTCCTGCATATAAGAGACCTTTTGTGGATGGAAGAATTTAATTTACAAGTTAGAACTTAGTGTTAATTTTTAAAGCATTTGGAATGAGTTAAAATTTATAGGGTAAATTGTAAATATTGCGATGAGCTATTTGCACAGTCACTGGAGAAAATCTGTATTCAATTGGAACTGGAGGCACTGTGATTCAAGATTGTTGTTTATGTACCCTATATCTAATCCCTCAGATTTCTAGTCTCCAGATTCGCGTAATGAAGCGAAAAGAAGTGGAACGAAGTAAAGAGAAGTAAAATCAAGTGAAGTGAAGTAAGCGTTTCAGTTGAGCTGTAGGCTGTTCTATGTACTATGTAGCAGCCTGTGAGTGGGCAGCTCATCAGGATTCAGCTCAATTATCAGTGCGCCGCCAGCCTGATGACGTGTGGAAAGAACATCATAATTTGGTGAAAAGTTTTCATCCGGAATCTGTAAACATACACAAAAGGCAGAACAAACAGGTAAAACAGAGTTTGTTGAAGTCACAATAAGATATGTGTCATACCATAGTTTGATTGGTGTGTTAAAGCACCATATGAACTTTCTCCCCTTTCGAAATGCCAACTTTTAACCCATGTTCCTGTAGAGTGAAGATTCCACACTTTTTCCGTCTTAAAAGTAGAGATACACAGAGTCGACTTATCAAAAGAGTTTTAAGTTTTAACACAGTGGCCTGCGTCTAATTGCAATGAAATGCATTCATGAACGAATACGTACCAGCGGCCACTGGCATGGAGCTACATGGAACGCAAAATGAGGTAGCCATGTGCACTGTCAAAGCTGTAAAACCTCAACAAGATGAGACTTGAAAGATTCGAAAAGTGCTGTATAAAAGGGTGCATGTCCCCTGAAATTAACGAGGAGTGGACGAAGGTATCAGAGAAGCAAGGATATATATAAAGGAGATACCACTACTACAACATTATTTGGCTTTTCTTTGTTTTCTTCAAAGGTTTATTATTCTTCCAGACTTTTTCCCATCGGCTCACACAAGGTCTGTTTCAACTTGTAACGATTTGCGACAACAACGTCATTGGCATTCCCTGGTGAAGACGAAGACATAAACAACAACACAAAAACAAAAACAAACACACAGGAAAAACACAACACCAGTTGACCAGTGTATAAAACCAACATCTTTTCTACTGTTACTACTACTGTTGCAATTACATTGTCAAAGACTTCGTACACTCATTAACACAAACATTCATTTATAAACAGTAACAATGGGATTACTTACAGACTCAATCACATCCACCACTGTGCTCACATTACCAACTGCAATTCTGCCCTCAAACGTCATGGCTGCTGCTTCCACTGGCACTCAACTATCACCTTCTTTCTACTCCAACTTGGAACAGCTAACGGACACATCAAGTATAAACGCACTGGCCAACTCTGCTGCTAGTGCCACTGCTTCTGCTTCTGGTGCCGACGCTGCTTCTACGGGTACATTGGCCACTATAACTGTTGACAGAAACGCAGCATCCACAAAGACTTCATCTGGTGCTATTGATGGTGCGCTAGAAGCTGCCACTACTGTCAGTTCTACTTCTAAAGCTGGTACAAGTGCTACTGGTGCTGCTACTTCTCAGGCGTCTTCCATTGCTAAGTCTTCTTCGTCGTCAACATCATCTACAGCTTCTTCTGGTGCTAGTTCGCTACAAAAGAATGTTAACTGGAAGATCTCTGTGCTGTTGCCACTGTGCTTGATTCTACCATCGTTGTTATGAATAAGCTATCACTATCTTGTGTTCTGTTATGCTAATACAACACTCACGAATTGTTTCGCTTTGCTCTTTCCTTTTTATATAAATATGGTTTGGTTTCCATTTGGTGTTTGCTTTCTCCTGGTGTTTTCTTCTTAATACTTTTTTATTATATGCTATTTGGTGTTTTACTGTTTCTTCTTTCTATATAACCATTGAGATACCAACTTATGACCGATCTGATTCATGTTTTTGTATTTTGTTCTCTGTCTATTTTCTTATTCTTCTGGTGATTGAGTGATATCAATTCTCTATATATTTTAATATTATTATTACATTTTTATGTGTTTGTTGTTTGTTGTACCTTGTACCAATGTATATATCATATATGTCACCATGTGCCTTATCTGATAGTCGTAGTTATTGTTAGTAACTTCCAAGAGATGATGAATAGATAAAATGTAGGTACACAATTCTAAATTTTATGATGAGATTCCAGTGACGTCATTGTGCTGAGAATCTCAGAAGTGGTGTTATGATGTCTTTCGACTAACATTGAAAATTTTTAAGAATTTCACGTGACTTCAACATTTCTTTTTCAGGTATTACCCTCTTGTTTATTTTTCCAACTTCGTCGACCTACTGCTGTAGTACTACCGTAGTACGTACTACGTAGGCTCTAGGTATATAGTAGGTGCTACTACTGCTATATTCCAGACTCCAGAGCCAAGCTCCAGAGTACAGGCTTCGGCTGTCAGTAACTGTAGATCCAGGGACTCGGGAGAGCTTATAAGAAGGCTGAAGCTGTTTCACACAGGGTCTTTGACTCTTTTGAACTTGAAACTTGGTGGCGCGCTCAAAATTTACTGTATGTTTTAGTGCGACTTTTTGTTGAATCTTTGAACTTTGAAGGGATGAACAATGAACAAAGTAGAAAGTTCAAAGCACCCCACTGTCGACTGTTTATGAATGTAAATGAAGTTTGAACCCCCAAACTGTTTAATAATAGGAGTACTATTATCTAGTTTCTATAAATATCTATTCTACCCTCAGCTTTATTATTAGAATTAAGCTACGCCTCCTTCAGAATGATCTGAGATCTTCCAATTGTTTTTGGGGGCTTTTCTCACTGAGTCGAGCGAGCTTTATTAAAATATGATCACGCTTATTTGTTTGTTTACGTTTATAGATTGACCAATAGACAGTCTTAGACTCTTTACCAGTGTACTGTGAGTCGTGACTGTGCCACTGATCATTTGACTTTCAACTTTTGAAGCTGTAAATTCCAGAATGGCACTACATTTTGTTAATTCCATGTGTACACTGTACATTGGTGCACGTTAAAAATCTGCTACACACTCCATTCATGTATTAATAGGTCAACTCAAATTCCAGTCGCATGCACATCAGGTAAAGAGTGACAAATTACAATGCTGAAGTGTATGGCGTATAAAAAGACGCGATGCTCCTCCTTCTTGATCAATCTGGTAATTCTGTTTTTCCTTTTCCTTTCCTTTCTTTCCCCATATTTTACAACAATAACAAAATAATTAATACCCAAACATAATGTCTTCCGTTGCTTCTGTCGTCACATCTGGTGCTGTCTCTGTCGGTACCAAGGTTGCCTCTGGTGCTGAATCCGTCGCCACAAAGGCTGCTTCTGGTGCTGAATCTGTTGGTACCAAAATCGCCTCTGGTGCTGAATCTGTTGGTACCAAGGCTGCCTCTGCTGTCAAGTCCGCTGCCACTGATGTCGGATCTGCTGCTAAGTCTGTCGCTACCGATGCTGCTTCAAAGGCCCAAACTGCCCTAGGTCTTGCCACCTCTGGTGCTTCCTCTGCTGGTTCTGCTGCTGCCTCTGGTGCTACTGCTGCTGCCTCTGCCGCTAAGTCTGGTGCTTCTTCTGCCGCCTCTGCTGCCTCTTCCAGCGCTGCTAAGAACTCTGGTGCTTTCCTTGAAAACCCAATCAACTCCAAGTACGGTATCATGCTAGGTGCTTTCTTCACTGCTGCCACCATCTTTGGTTTTGCTTTGTAAACATCGTGTTGAATCTACGTATATTTAACATGGTTGTACCTTAATAGACTTGACTTTAATAAAATGTATTATTAATTTTATCATCAGTAAATTGTAGCATTCTGTCAATCACTATAGTATATAGCACTATTATCTATAGCTGATTGTGAATTATGGTCATCTCCTGACATACGCTTTATACTTATAGGTTTTTTCACGTCAAATATCAATGACGTTTATGGGTGTTTTTGCTGGAAATTAATTATGCTTAAATTTTATGCAACAGAAATTTGCACTACTACAGTCTACCACATTATCGTATGTTACACTAATACTATGTAGTTTCAACAATATACCAGCTAATTGATCATTTAATTCAATCATAATACATAACACTACATATATGTACCTGTTTCCTTAATATCCTGAAGTTTTAACGTGGTGGAACTTCTCAATCCATATGCTGGACCGGAGCTATCAAATTACGTCCAAAAGCAGCAGATGGGAAGATTTATAATTAGGTGCATATTATAAATTTGGACAAAATGTGAGCAATTTCTAAAAGTATAAAAGAGATTCACATTCCAACACTTTGCTTTCCCCCTTATTCTCTGTTTCTCTGTTTCTTTATTCCAATATATAAAGTATATTTTTTAAGGATCATTCTTATCAATTCCATCTATACTTCAAATATTAAAAAATTTCAACAATGTCAACTACAGTTTCTCAAGGCTCCAGTTACGCAGGTGGTACTTCCTTGGCACATGGGGGCTCAAACCCTTCAGCAGTCGCCTCTGCAATCTCAGTCTCTGAATCCAATGCTGCTTCTCAAGCCTCTGCAGCTGCTACCAGTGCTAGTGCTGCCGGTAGTGCTAGTGCTGCTGCCAGTGGCTCTGCTGCCAGTGGCTCTGCTAGTGGATCCAAAGCTAGTGGGAGTGCTGCTGCTAGTTCTGCTGCAAAGTCCAATGGTTCATTTGTTGCTAATCCAATCAGTGCAAAATATGGATACTTGCTAGGAGGTGTGTTGGCTGTTGCTACAATCTTTGGTATGGGCTTATAGTTGACATGAACCCAATACTGTTTCTGCTATTACATATGTAATTATAAAAATGCATGATAGTTAATATTAATAAAGCGCATGTACCAAAGACTTAATTTCAATACTGTATACTTTCATTATTGTCATTGCTATATTCATATGAAAATTCATTCATTAGACACTTGGAGAACAGAGTTGATCGAATACTCTTCTCATATTACCAAGCTTCCAATACTGTTTGTTCAGTACTAATTTGTACTACAGCTATTTAATATAATATCAGTCACCAGTGCCACAATCTTACTTCTCTAGCTTCTTTAATTACTAAATCTTCTTTGTCATACATCATCTAGTGCTGATCACTGTTCTTGCTTTTACCATGTTAAATAGTTTCTCTGTGTTACATTAACTTACATAATTATCCTCGCAGCAAGTACAGCTAAATATACAGCATCAGTTATAACGAATTGTTCGATTTTGCATATGTCTTCCTCTTCAATATATATTAAATATGGATTGGGTTGTTTTTGTTTTTGATTAATATGTAGTATGTACCGTTGAACATGTCAATCTTTCCTGTATATACATATGACGTACATGAGCACCTCAGTACTTGAACATTGCATTCATATTGTACACTCAATACTATAGCCCATTATATTTATTTCTCAATTGATACCTGTATTTAATGGTAGTAGTGGTTATTTAATGTTAAACTTTATTTGAAACTCCAAACGTCCATTATTTGGTATAACAGCTAGTGTTTTCTGTACAATTTTATCTTGACTCTATAAATCCTGATTCCTTATGTCGATCAGATTATAATCATCAGCAGCACAAACTAGTGTAAAGAACTATTGTAATTATTGATAGTAATGGAACAAAATAGTAATACGAAGTTTAAAAATAACATTAATCATGGATCAACGATTATACTTAGTTCTTAAACAAAATAAACAAATCCTAATTCAGTAATCTCCTAAACGGTACAACGACCCCTCTGATCTAACGTTCTTGTTACTCTAAGCTCTTACGTTGGCTCTAAAAATAGGATTACAATTTTTAAAGTTGACTAAACTTTAAAGTACTACCTCTATTACAAAGTTCACTCTATCAAAGTTTAGTTCTTGCCGGCTAATGTACTTACATAAATAATTACATATATGTAAACCAGTTGCCTATATGGTTTAGCATGATCAATGAACTTCCAAGTTACCACATTATTCTACTACAAGTTACAACTTACTAGTACAATAATCTACTTCTACATACTCATAGTATCTCATTCATAAACCTTTCACCTGACTAGAATGTTTTGTAACTACTTATGTAAGACGTTCTAGACCTAAACAAGCACTGAGCACCCTGGTACTGAACTGAAGTCCGAAGTTTAAACTGAACTACAATTCACCACTGACCAGTTACTACAACCGGCAACTGCTAACGAGTTCGTAACTTATAAGTTGCCAGTTACCAAAATATAAAATTTAAAACCCCAAAGTTTAATAATAGAAATATGTACGGGCTCCTTCAAAGTTCAGATTTCAACCGGTTGACGTACATATTTCTACATAGTTTACCGGGCAACGCTCTGCACACTACGCACTATACAGATGTCCGCTACGTTCCGATTGTTCATTTGGGGTTCTTTTCCATCATAGCTTTTGTTAGTTGATTGAGCAAAAGTAGATTTGATCAATTTTACCACGGCATTCTATGTGAATCGTCATCATTAAAGTGAACTTTAAACCTAAATGCCAGAATGGCGCTACTTTTATACACAGGGCACAGCGCACACTCATGATTTACTATTAATAGGTTTCCATCAACATCAATGTTAGTTCATTAACTGTAGATAACTTATACGTATAAATAGACACAAGTTTCTGCTTCATTTTCCTTATAATTTTCTTTACTTTTCACTGTATTACACTTTTGTTTACACAACACTAATAAACTAATACCCAACATCATGTCTGACGCTGCTACTCCTACTAACCCTATTGGTGCTGCTTTTGCCTCAAACGGTATGGCCATTGGTTCCGCCTTTGCATCAGCTGGTATGGCTATGGGTTCTGCCCGTAGTGCAGCCTCTGCTGCCGGTTCTTCACTAGACCAAGCTGCTATCAGTTCTGCTTTTGCCTCTGTTGGTGCATCCATTGCTTCTGCTGCTTCCTCAGATGGTGCTGCTATTGGTGCTGCTTTCTCCTCAAAGGGTGTCGCTATTGGCTCTGCTTTTTCCTCTGCAGGTGAAGCCATTGCTTCCGCTAAATCTGCTGCTGCTACTGGTGGTGCCTCAGTCGACGGTGCTGCTATTGGCTCTGCCTACAAATCTGCTGGTCTAGCCGTTGCTTCTGCTGCTGCTTCCGCTAAGTCTGTTGCTGCCTCTGCTGCTGCCTCTGATGCTGCTGCTGTTGTTGCTGCTAGTAACACCTCTTCTTTTGTTGCTCCTGTTGTCCCATCCACTAGTGCTGATGCTGCCGCTTCAAATGTTGCTGTCTACTCCTCCAACTCTGGTGCCTTCCTTGAAAACCCAGTCAACTCCAAGTATGGTATTTTGCTAGGTGCTTTCTTCACTGCTGCCACCATCTTTGGTTTTGCTTTGTAAACCGTAAACGAGTTGGATCTGTTTGACATGGAATATTATACTCGATTTTAATAAAATGAATAATAATTATTATTACAACTGTGTATATTTTATCTTATAAGTGATATATTTTTTGTTGCATGTCGCAATAACTGTGCAGCTTTAAATTATTGTATGTATAACAATGCGCTACTGCCTTAATACGTCTGTACGTCGTACTACGTGGTACTCGAAAATCTTAGTACAATATTATAATTTGCAATCGAACATTCTTATAAAATAGTAGTATCTATATATTGAAGTAAATTCATGTAAGATCTTATTAAAACGTGCATGATATAGCATTTGTAACATGCAGCGTTGCATCATCAGAGTTACGGTTGCATGGTCATACATGATTATCTTTTAATGACTATAGCTGCTCAGTGCTAACTACATTACACTATTATTATAACATGATTACTATGATATAAACAATAAACAATCTCTACTGATATGAAACATCTTTGAGTACAATGTTGGGTGTATAAAGGCCAGGATTAACTTCTTGTATATGACTAATTATAAGCTGTGTAATACAAAGTTCGTCGATCTTACTAACGATTAACAACTAGCTTCCTGATTCTAAGTTATTCTCTGACTTTTAACTTTATTAATTATGGTACTGAACAGCAAGTATTAGGGCCCCAAATTTAACAGTACTAACATCATTGACACACCACGCTGCTAATTCAGAACACTTCTGTAGCCTGTATTTATGATGGTAATTATGAAGCTGGCGCGTCTTTGACATAACGCAGAAGTTTCCATTCAATATAATGTAATATTCCAATTTTCTTTCCTTAATAACATCATCATTCATGTAACTTAATATTTATTATATAAGGAATAATTAAACAATTTCATCGACGTTACGTACGTTATATTATAATATTATATCCAAAAACTTATAAGCTGCACTCTCTAAACGTAACTCTTCCAGAGCTATAGCTTAGTGATCATTGATTATTAACAACAATATATTACTTTATTAATTTCAATTTTCAAAACTCAAAATGTAAATCGAAGTAACAATATAAAATATATTATATATTATATTCAATTCTATAATTGTTTCATTGACTGCAGCTATTAATCCATACTCCAAGACGTCTCCATTCAACATCCACACACCATTATAACTAGTACGTCGACGTGAATCCTGACCAATAGGGAATCAAGGATAAGCTTAAATTTTCAAGCAGTTGCAGTGTATTGTCTTGTAAATATATAGACTTTGAAGATAGTTAATAGTAGTGGTACTGATTTCTAAATAGTAGTTATAATACAAACACAGCTCTACATATATAATATCACGCCTGACTTAAGCTAGCTTCCCAGCTCCTCAACATTATTAAGCCTACTTGTCTGGATTCGGAAAATATTGGCCTAACACAAAATTAGTCATTATAAGCCATTGCGCAAATTAAAATGTCATAAATTAGTACGTGGTCGTCGAAAAGTAATTCAAACGTCCAGCTGCAGGCTGCTAGAGTACTCAGGAGTCAGTAATGTAGCTGCTGACTGTAGTAGCCCACGAGGCGCCTCAAAGTTCACTTCTACTCTTCAGTATTCATTATTGCATCAGTTGTATAAGATTGTAAAAAGAACCAACTAGTCTACACAATACACTACAATTCAATTAAAATATGTAAATTATCAAAATTTATTGAATTAAACTCTAACCAAAAAAATTATAAAACCAACTAATCATTCAAAATAAATAATCCCATATATGAATGCCTCATAAAATTACAGTGCAAAATAAGAATGAAATAAAAACTTTTTTCTCTCTCAATATCTTTGAAAGATCTTTATGACAACATTCTTACAAACCAAAGGCCAAAGCAGCCATGATACCACCTAGTGCAACACCGTACTTCCAGGAGATTGGGTTAGCAACGAAAGCACCAGAAGCAGCAGAAGAGGAACTGGAGGAAGAAGAAGAGTTGGAAGAAGCGTTGGCAGAAGCAGAAGCAGCGTAAACAACAGCTTGGGTTGGAACTAGAGATAGAGTGGAAACCATTTTTGAAATTGTTGTGTGTTTTTGTGTGTGTGTGTGTGTTTAAAGTTTTGTTTGTAGTTGTACAATAAAGTAATATAACTTATGGAGAAAAAATAAAAGGATGAACAAGATTAAACAAGTGAAATTGTATTCAATTTATATTTTTTTGTGATGAAACCACAGAAAGAAGGCGTAGTTAAAAATAGAAATTTTTCCGATTTGCACATTCCTGTTTTTCGTGATTTTACATAATATCACTTCAACATGCATATGAATGCGCAACTTATTTTTTCTTTTTGTGGTTTGTTAGAGTCCGCTTTGGGAACCAGCATAAGATTCCAGATATGGGATTGCTATATTTTTTCTAGGTTTTATTTGTGTTCTCTATTGAATTGTATCGTAACTAACCAATTGATCTAAATTATAGTGCTCATCGACTCTATACCAATTCAGCAGCGTGCCTACTTTTGTGTACCTTTTGCTACTCATTTTCTAGTATCTACGCGTCTCGATTAAGGGATTTCTTGTAACGAAAGGGAGGAGGCTTTCCCAACTATGGCACAGCCAAGTTTTTTCTGCGTCGAGCGCGTGTCTTTTCTTGGGTTTTTTGCTTGTCAAAAGATCTGTATCCCTGGAAACGCATTGCATACTCAATGACTTGTTCGTCATCAACTTGCAGGATATCCCTGGTTATGTCTTCTAATTTTGGGGTAGTTCAACTGTTGCACGTTTTGCTTCAGTAAATTTGCAAAATATGGCATTCTAATTTGTTACTTACTCAATTGGCCTTCTATAAACCAATTTCATATATCAATTCATGACAGGTCGTACCTTGAGCATTGCTCTTGTGCTGATTAAAAAGATTGTATGAGTTTTGAAAAAACTACAAAGTAAAAAGACGATTAACTGCTGCAGTTTGCGAATGAATTTTTGACTAGCCCTATAGCTCTATATTGGCTCATGGGCCCTGGCCTATCCAAGTTACAGGCGCTTATCTATTGTGATTTCTATTCTTGTCGTTCTTCAACTTTGAAGGTTTGTTTAAACAAAAGAATAAGCTGTGAAAATGAGAATCTGACTAAAAATAGAAACATTTCAATGCCAATTACGCTTCCTAAAGCAGTAATATGTAAACAAATATGGTATAAAAAAAATATGAAGATGTCTGATCAGTGATCATTGAAGAGCATCCATAAAGTTTAACCAGCCTTTCTTTATGTCAGGGGTAATAGCATGACATGATGAGGCATTGATGAACAGTTCTAGATTGAAAGTTGAATCATTTGACAAATATTCGTCTCGTCTTCATCTTATAATCTATGTACATACTATATGTATAGAGTAGCTACTAGCATATTAGAGGTTTGATGATATACCAGAACTGAGCACAGTAACATGCATCGTTAGGAACGACATGACTCAATCTTATGTATCACTCATGTAGTAGTAATATTGTATGAATTCGCATTAAAACGAATTCGCCAAGTTTAACTACGTAAGCGCAATTATATTCAATGGTGTTGCTGAACAACTGCATGGAAATCTGAAATATTTGAGAGTCGACATAGACTCATAAATTAATAGCACTTGATTTTCAACGAAATATTTACAGAAAGCTGACATGGAACTGATCATGGATTTATGAGTGTATTTATAACAGCTATATGATGAATTACATGTTCTTATCAATATTGAACTTCTTCATCACACAGGTGTCATGGTGTCGTATTAAATAACACTATGTAGTTGATGAATTGAACTAAAGAAATCAACGCTATTCTAGTGGCTGATATAAAACACACAATTTCACAAAGCTATAAACACATAGAATCATTGTAGTGCTTTTATTTTGGGATCAACTGTTTTCTTGATATTTCCATTAGGCTGATTGGGGTTCTTTAGGGTTAATAACATTTGACTTGGTGTCCAGGTTTCCGCAGTCACATATTCTATTTTTTTTTTCACTGCCGCAGACTCCCAGAGGCAGCTGGTGAAAAGTGAAAAAACATCAACAACTACTCTTGAACCATTTGAAAAGATCCATCTATTATAGAACAGACCCTTGAAATATCCGTTCAACAAATACAAGTCGAAATGGGAGGTGTTAGAGAAAAGAAAGTCGAATACTTTGCTAAGCTAAGAGAACTATTGGAAGAATACAAGAGTATCTTCATTGTCGGTGTTGACAATGTCTCTTCTCAACAAATGCACGAAGTTAGAAAGTCATTGAGAGGTAGAGCTGTTGTCTTGATGGGTAAGAACACTATGGTTAGAAGAGCTATCCGTGGTTTCTTGTCTGACTTGCCAGACTACGAAAAGTTGTTGCCATTCGTCAAGGGTAACGTTGGTTTCGTTTTCACCAACGAAGACTTGAAGGACATTAGAGAAGTTATCATCTCTAACAAGGTTGCTGCTCCAGCCAGAGCCGGTGCTATTGCTCCAGGTGACGTTTGGGTCCCAGCTATCAACACTGGTTTGGAACCAGGTAAGACTTCTTTCTTCCAAGCTTTGGGTGTTCCAACCAAGATTGCCAGAGGTACCATTGAAATTACTTCTGATGTTAAGGTTGTTGAAGCCGGTAGCAAGGTTGGTCCATCTGAAGCCTCTTTGTTGAACTTGTTGAACATCTCTCCATTTACCTATGGTTTGACTATTATCCAAGTTTACGACAATGGTCAAGTTTTCCCATCCTCTATCTTGGATATCACTGATGATGAATTGGTTTCCCACTTTGTCTCTGCTGTTAACACCATTGCTTCCATCTCTTTGGCTATTGGTTACCCAACCTTGCCAGCTGTTGGTCACTCTGTTGTCAACGCTTACAAGGACTTGTTGGCTGTTGCCATTGCTACCAAGTTTGTCTTCCCAGAAATTGAAGACTTGGTTGACAGAATTGAAAACCCAGACAAGTACGCTTCTGCTGCTCCAGCTGCTGCTGCTGCCTCCTCTTCTGCTGCTGCTGAAGAAGCTGCTGCTCCAGAAGAAGAAGAAGAAGAATCCGATGCTGACATGGGTTTCGGTTTGTTCGATTAAAGAATTTAATTAGTGTATAGTATTATCATTATCAATTAATTAAAGCTTTTACTGGATAAATGATTACTGTAGAATGTGCTCCATAGAATTTGTAAATAATATGTATAGTTACTGGCCAGTTTAAGATTGAGTGTAACATATCCACTGCATTCTAACTCTACTTCTTCTCTGCAGGTTTTGGAGTGAGATCCACAAATAGAACTGAACAGTACTAGTATGATATGTGTCTGTGTGTTTTGTACGATTTCTCTTTGAGTACTACGTTTCTGTTTCTTGTCTGTCAATTATGTTGAAACATTAAACGTTACACAAAACACAAAATACAACCATTAACCGCTGGTAGTTATAGTTATGAATAATTTAAATATATTAATACTTCTTTCTAGACACAAAACCTCTTTCTCTTTCTTTTCTTTTTTGTACTGTATTAATACTGACGTTTTTGTAATTCTCGTTATTTGACAAATTAATCGGTTTTGTGTCAACGTTTGGAAAATGTTTAAAAAGAGTGGTGGTTCCCCCAGTATCCATTCTTCTTTTATAATAACCGGTATGGCGTTCCCAGAGAATAGTTTGGACGGTATTATGATTTATCATTTATGTGTTGATTTATTGTTTATTGGTTGCAGTTATTTGGTTGGTTTATATTGGGAACTATGCCATTGAGTCATGGTTTTCTCTTTTCTTTTTGGTTTCTCTTTTCATGTTTTCTTTTACTAGTGAGAAGTCTTTGTTTTGGTCTTTGGCATGTTCAAACTGGATGTTGATTGGATTGTGGGGTCCATTGATGCTGAAGCTGGTTAAACTTGCTTTTAATGACGTCTGGTCATTTTTTTTTTGTTTGACTCCCTTTGTTGTTGTTTTTGATTTATTTTAATAATTTTGCAACTTTCTTACTGGATGTCCATTAAATTGTGGGGATTTATTGATGCTGAAGGTAGAAGGATGTTATAACTGGTGCAGTCGATGTTGTTTCTGTTTTAATTTACCTGACTAACTCTGAGTGATAATTTTGAAGTTTTTGCTTATTTGAATCGGATCATACTATTTTGTTGTGTGCATATAACTGTCATCAACTAACCTTATTATAGTGTTGATACTGCTGGAGGTCAGAAAACGCTTAAAAAGTTGAAAAGAATCAATAATGACGGCACAATTGAAACCGTCACTTCAAAGTTCATCACTTAAATTTTCACTTAACCAAGAACTTTTCAACCAAAAAATTCGTATTGGGTTAGATGGAGGCCAAATCTCAATTAATACCAGTGAAGCTATATCCAAATTAATGATTCAGCATTAAAAGAACATGTGCCTTCTCTTATTTCATCACTAACCAATTCAATTTAGACCTTTGATTCAGTCATAACCGTCCTCCACCGGTATGCCTTTTGAATCATATTCATATTTGTTTTGATTCACTGACTATATATTGAGCGCAATATTAATTGACTGAACGTCTCTATTACAAAATTTGAAACAGTTAAGCATGAAGCATGATATTCTGTTTTATATCATCCATATGCCAGCCTAAAGGTTTGAGGTATTACACTTTTTTATATCCAGGAGCACCTTGTTAAAACCTGTCGTTTTTTTAAAATATGGGTGACGCTTTTAAAGAGTGCTAGACTTGAGTTGATATATCTTCTGTGTTACGTGTTACAACTTAAGCTGTCCACCATTCCATTCCATTTCTTTGATTTTCAGAGAATAATTACGAATGGCTATTAGAGCATTTGAAGTTTTAAACAATTTCATAATATTTACCTAGGAAGCCTAACCTTTGTTTTTGCCCTGTTGCCTTCGATTAACAAACTATATATCTCAACTCTAACACATCACTACAGACAAAATGGCTCTAGATACACTGGTCATTTCGATCTTGATTGTTTTTGCTTTGTCTGTTGCTGCCTTCTTCACCAAGCGTACTCTATGGGCTGTTCCTGACTGGATCCTTTACGGTTTTCAAACCGGTACTGCTGAGGATTACGCCAACAAGTTTGCTAAGGAATTTAAATCAAAGTACAGATTGAAAGTTATGGTTGCTGATGTTGAAGATTACGACTATGACACTTTGAACGAAGTCGGTGTCCCAGTTGCATTTGTCATCTCTAATTATGATGAAGGTGGTTTTTCAGACTCTGCTCTTGCTTTCCAGGACTTCAGCAGTTCAAATAAAGGTGATTTAGATGCCTTGCAAACAATTTTCGGTCTAGGTAACTCAACATACGAGTCCTGTAACGCTGCTTCCACAATCACAAACAAGAGTTTAATCTCTGCTGGTGCTCATTAATTGATTGGGAAATTTGGTAAAGGTGTTGACTGATCATATATATATATATATTGGTTAAGCTGGTTCAAAGGGTTTGAATGACTACAGATTTCACAGATCATGAAAATAATTCCAGCTAATTGAAGCTGGTATATTATTGCAAAATATTATAATAATTACATATATTGGTCTTATTTGTTGGTGTATTACCATCAATTTACTGATTCTAATCTTGTTAATGCAATCTGACCTCCACCAGATGGCTAACTATGAGATTGGTTGATGTATTTTGAGGGCATTTATTATTTGGTTTAATGTAAGTTGTGGTCCTGTGACTTACAAGTTACATTCAATCCTACAACGTGTTGTTCATTTAGTTTTAAGGGAATATTTAAAATGAATAAGATTCATTACTTTTTCATTTGTGAATTGTTTCTACTTTTGAACTGCGAATTGTTCTGAAGTGGTTATATTCCATTGGTTATTGGGTTGAATTTGATTTCCAACAGTTAAGTATACATTATAATTCAGATATCGTGATAGTTTACTGTTTCTAATATGTGTGCACAGTACAGTATTACAATCTGCATGTTCTTATAGTCATTCTGCACTTCACACTAGAGTCTAGTACGAGGCACAAGTGATAACCTTACAGTTCATTATTCAAAAACGTTTCTAGAGATCTTTGAATTTGCTCTAAAGACTAATACACTGTACAGGTAACACTAACAGTACACTCTCATACTCTCCAATATATCTGAAAGACTTTTGATGTTTATAACTGTATAGTATATGTACTACTATTTACACTAGTGAGTCGTGACATAGTGCGTATATGAAAACTGAATCTTGATAATTGATTCCTGATACACTATTATAATTGGCATTAAAACTTCATGGAAGTTGTGAAAGGCTAAAGCTGACTCCTGGCTTCTTCATATAGTACTAACTAGAATCTAGATCAGCTGTAATATAGATATTATTATAATAATCTTCCTTGGTGTTTTTCGAGCATCACTATATATCAATATTGCTTTTTTGATATCAATGGTTAATAAAATCTCAACTATTTAAGTATTCAAATAAAAGAAACAATAATTGAGATATCCTTCATTTTCTGGTTTGAATTATCTTTTTAAATCTTTCATAGCATGAAGTTTAGCCATATAAATTGTATATTTTTCTACGAGCCGACGGAATTTCCGTCGGTTACACTGAATCAACAACTTTTTCAAAAAAAAATTGAACTTTGACAAAAATTTTGAGATGAAAATCTGAAGAGCACAGTGAACAAAAAAGTGGGAAAGGGTAAAACTGAGAAGTGTAAAAACATGAATAAAACAAGTAATAAGAACCATTTGATCACTCTTAAAAGCCAAAAATATTTTATAAAACTGTAGAATCATATAAAACCAAGTCTTACCCTCATACCTCTATTATTTATTGTATTATTCAACATTTTCAGTTTTGGATAATTTTCGAAAATGGGAACCAAAATAGTGGGTCCCATACAAATCCCCGTAATAGTGGGATTTTTCTAGGTGGAAGCTAGGCGGAGAGTTAGGCGGATGCACGTGATTTGTCTAGAAGGAAGAGTTAATTTCTAGGCAGGAGGAGTTAGAAGGAGAAGTAATAATCTTGATTATAAGTGGAGAATAATGGAATCGATCATCAGATCACCACCTCTATTGCTATGTAAATCACACTTTCTCAAACTTAAAACAAGCCCCTTTGGTTACATTTAGAGCATCTATTGAGTATTTTAACAAAGAGTCGATGCATAATGAATCTGCATTCGTATGCAGAGGCTTTTTAGCATAAACACTAGATACATATGTAGTTTGAAAATAAAGACATGATATAATAAAGATAATGAGGATGCTTATCACAATGGATTTAGTATGTTGTAATTCTATTGTCTTGAATTGGTGTTTATTATTTATATGTGCCGTTAAGCTGAGTTGATTGATACTTCTAGAAGCAGGGAGAAAACTGGTGATAACAGATGGTAACTAGTGGTAGTACTATTCATATTGCTCTTCTTATCAATCGGGATTCTGTACTGAACCAATCACATACTAGCCCTATTGTTCCATCCATCTCTTTCCAGTTGCGATGGAGGCTTGGTTGGCGTTGTTGATGGTGACTCCTGAAGGCTAATCAAATTGAGTGTCGGGCCACACCCAGAAATATAGAAAAAAAAAGGAATTTCAAATCGACAATTTCTCCTTGATACTACTTGATATATATTTGATAGATCGATAGATTATATTCTATTGTATTGATATTATTATTGTTACACTGTTATATAGACCTATCATCATACATTATGGCTAGATCTCCTGAACCAATTGTCCCTCAGGGCTGGAAAGCTCAATTTGATGAACAGTATCAAACCTGGTTTTATGTAAACTTGAGTACTGGTAAGTCTCAATGGGAAGCACCACCTGGCACAAAGTTCCCATCACAAGGTTCTCAATCTCCACAAGGTCCACCTCCACAGCAACAGCAGCAAAGAACGCAAGGTGGTTATCAACAAGGAGCTCCACAACAACAACAGTATCAACAACAACAGTATCAACAACAGTATCCTCCACAACAACAGTACCCTCCACAACAACGTTATCAACAATATCCACCACAAGGTTATGTGCAGCCAGCTCCACAAGTTATTTATCAACAAGCTCCTCCAAGAAAGAGTGGGTTTGGTGGTGCTGCGTTAGGTGCCGGTGCTGGTTTACTTGGTGGGTTAGCCCTTGGTAATTTGATCGGTGGTCATGATGAAACTAATGTTTACAATGAGTATAACAATTATGATAATGACAATTACATTGATGATCGTCCAGAAGGTTACCAAGACTATGATAACAATTTCTCCAATAGTAATGATTTCAACGATAATGACTTTGGTGGAGGTGATGATTTTGGTGGTGATGACTTTTGATTTTTGAGCACCACTGTTATCATTATAAATGGAGTCACTTTGTTTTGTATAAATATTATTTGAGTTACTGAATTACTGCTTATTGTATGTAGTTACATATATTGAAATTCAAAAGAATATACGTAATATAAAGTGAACACAGCTTGCTTATAATAGTACTAGTTAATATTTGTTACTACAAAATTGCTCAAATTACAAGCTAACAGTTGTAAGTATGAAAGAATGGATCACCGATCACCATTATAGATGATAATTATAGATCTGATATCAAAGCATTAATACTGTAATGATCTAGATTCTAGATACTAGACATGTACAGTATTTTTCAAACTTAAAACAAGCCCCTTGATCAAGTTTAGATTTACATATAACAAAGGGATGCATGATTAATCTGCAGTTGGATGCAAAAGAGGTTTTAGTAACGTTATAAGTTATAAGTTATCACTTGTAGACCGACGAGTAACGACCGACGACCTTGATGGACTACACTGTCCTGTGTACAGAATCCACAATCCAAGTACACCTCCGATACAGCTGTTTCATAGACCGAGATCTAAATGAAATAACTTATATAATCTCATTCAGATAAGGTATATTCAATCACGTCCAAGCATCGTTGTTTCCATTCTAGTTGAGATGGGGGCTTGGTTAGCATTATTCCAATAATTTCCCAGAGTGACACTGATCACTGATCAATTGGCGCCTTCCAGAAAATATTTAGAAATAAAAAGGACAATATTCCCTCCTTTTTCATCCATATCTTAGATATTGAGATATTGAAAGATTATTCTACTATTATTTATCATATTACTAGGCAGTACTGCAACATATGTACTTAATTAAACTATATCCATAACACATAATGGCTAGATCTCCTGAACGAATTGTTCCTCAAGGTTGGAAAGCACAGTTTGATGAACAATATCAAACCTGGTATTATGTGAACTTGAGTACTGGCATGCACCACTCTTCCCATCACAAAGACCTCCACTGGGCCCACCTCCACAGCAGCAACAACAACAAAGAGCCCAAGGTGCTTATCAACAAGTTCAACCAGGTCCACAACAATAACCACGTTATCAACCATGTCCACCACGAGGTCAAGCACAACCAGCTCCACAAGTTGTTTACCAACAAGCACCTCCTGCAAGAGAGGGTGAGTTTGGTGAAACTGCATTAGGTGTTGATGCTGGTTTAGTTGGTGGGATGCTCCTTGATGATATGATTGGAGGCGGTGAAGAAACCAATGTTTACAATGTGTACAACAATTATGATAATGACGATGACTTCGGTGGTGAACCGTGATGATTGATGATTCTGACTAGTCGTTGCTACTCCATCATAATTCATTATTGTCACTATGAGTGAAGCCACTTTGCTCTATATAGATATTACGTATATGGTATTTTATTTATTGAATCACTGCTTATTTGTTTACTTGGTCTGTATTGAAGCTTTGAAATTTGAAAGTGCAATTGATTATAATAAAATGATTAATCATTATAATTATAATAAAATTACATGCACTATGTAGTATGTACGTGTATGTGTATAATTTAAAGAAAAGGCTTCCTATGAGATTCAAGCTTACAAGTTACAACCAGATCTAATCTGATCTAATATTAGTCATATCTGACATAATCTTGGTGTTTCTTTTTCTCGCAATGCCCATTGCAAAATGCCGATAATTTTTTTTTTCAACGGAACATTTCATTCTGCCGTGATTTCCATATTGAAATTTGAGTACAAATTACACGGAAGCATGATATTTTATAACAAAAGTGTGTAGTGTTTGGTGTCGTTATGATCAGAATACAAACATTTGATATATTCCATATATTTCCGATACAACTGTTCTAGTTGATTCATCTCATAAGCACTGGTTTTATTAATTCCTCTTAGCTCCTTTAGCTCCTTTTGTCGGCCGATGATTTTTCTTTTCTTCCGTTAAAATTTAGAGCAATACTTATAGTAGTTACGTACGAGTTAAAACTTGATAGTAATGACTACTACTAATGAGTAATGTAGTACGTCATAGTGATTATGATAGCAGCAAAAAAGGGTTTATTAATTTCATAAACGGGTTTAGAAGATGTTTTTGTTTTGATTTATAATTGAGTGAGAGCAGTGTACTAAAGCCTTTATTTCCTTTTATCGCATTTATAATCTACCACTACTAGTTCTGTATTGATTGATTGCTAGATCATGAATCAGTCCAACTCTACTATTATTAATTAATACCTCACTAGTCTTATATAAAAGCTGTTATAGCTAGATTTATTTTAGTAGTCCACCACTAAACCCAATTTTGCTGTATTATAAAGTGACACCTCGGCCTGCTATTTGAGGTATATAAAATAAACTGGAATTCTTTCGATCAGTCATTGGTTTAATATTGAAAACTTTAATGATCAACCATCACACAGATATAAACTTATAAGATCGTTCCTTTGAGATCTCATTAACTTGTTCCTATTACTACTACACTATACATTCATATAATCATATATCCATATAACGGTTATTTTCAAGCACCTACATATAATTTTTACAATAGCATAATGGCACTCATGACCAAACGCAAAAAGAGTACTGCTCGTCACTTATCAATATCCACAAGCACTAATTCAAAGTCTGCGCCATCTTCACCTTCCTCAGCTGCAATACCTACAGTCACTGCCCCACACTGGGAAATCAGATACGATCCTACTTTGGGTGAGTACTATTACATCAACACTAAAACGAATGAGATACAGTTTGACCATCCAGATGAAGTGCAAAGTTCTCCTGTTGCTTCTCCATTAATGGGTACTCAAGACTGTTTTGGTGATAATAGCAACAGTAATAATGCTAGAAATTACGATACTGACCATCGCAAATTGTTTGGTAATGGTTTGAAAAGAACTCTATCACCAAGATTCTTCAAGGGAAATCGAGAGAATAATATTATTAATAATAATAACAAAAACAACTATACATCAGGCATGGTTGGTTCTTATGGTTCTGTTCCAAAAGTTCAGTTTGATCAAGATGATCAAGATGTTGAAGAGTTTAAAAGGCATTTAGAAGCTGAAATGAAATCATTTGAAAATGAGCGTTATAAATCTTATACTCTAAACTGAGAAAAAAGCTACAATTTGCTATCACTATGACTGATAATTGATAATGATAATGACCCGTGATGACCCGTGATGACTGAATGAATTAAATTGGATCGCTATAAAACTTGTGCTATATATATAACTGTACATATCTTCCATATAGAAATAGTCTTATAATTAATGATTAATGCTTTGAATATTATTGTAATTCTTTTTTGTATTGAACCAAACCCTCATACAACTTTAGACCTTTCTAGATCTAGTTCTTGGACCAGTAGTGGTTGTACTCTTAGCCTTAGCAGAGGAAGTTGTTGTAGCAGCCTTCTCATCAGTCTTCTTCCCCTTCTTATCATCTTCTTTTTCTTCCTTGGTCTCTTGTTCCTTCTGCTTCTCCATCTCACCAATAAACCAGGTCAAAGTAGCCCATAGCAATATAGAAATGACCAACAAATTGAACAGATGGATGTTTTTGGACAGGAGGGCAAATGCAAACAGTGTGACAACTAGGATGGCAAAGGTGATGTGGGTGGCAAGGACTAGTGTTGGGGTGGTCCCTGGGACAAAGATAGAGTTCCATAAGTCTGTTAGAAACATCTTGATTGAATTGTTTGTGTTACGTTTAGAAGTTATAACTTTCGTTAATGGTTCAGTTTGAGTTTTATTTTTTATCGCGTTTCGAAATTATTTATCAACATTGAGAGATTAACAATAGAGAGAAGTCCAAGAGAAGAGAAGAATAGAAAGACAAGAAGAAAGAAGAATGTCCAAGTTTCAACCAAAAGTCCCAGTGAAGCTAGATCCTCCACAAGACAGAGTCTTCTCTAAACAAGAACTCCTCGAATACGATGGTGAATAATATATGATAACAAGAACACTACTAGAAGTCAATATTAACACATATTTATAGGATTCCAGCGCAATGAAAGATATATAGCAATCAAGGGGGTCATATTTGATGTCTCGAAGAACGAACAGGCATATGGCCCAGGGTCCAAATACGGGATATTCTGTGGAAGGGATGCTAGTAGGGCTTTAGGGAAAAGTTCATTGGATAAAAAAGATGTAGAGGTGGAGATTAGTGATGATACGTCTGATTTCACTGAAAAGCAGTATAAGGTGCTGGATGATTGGTTTACTTTTTTCAGTCACAGGTTAGTTTCTTTATATGCTCCTAATCGTATTCAAGGTCCCTTTGATTAACACTTTTTTTTAGATACAATATCATGGGTACTGTTGAGGAATGAATAATTTAATATTGTGAAATTAATCATGGTTTTATGATTATTATAATACCAATTGTCAACTGTTTTACAATACTTCTGATACTTTAGAGCATACAGCATTTTGATTATAATTCATTTGCTACAAGAATCCCCGATACACCACTATTTATTCTATTTATACCTGACACCAAAGAATATGAATTAGTCAGGCTAATTAATTCTTATAAGTTATAACAATAGAAGTTGACAATCTGTAGTTGAACTTGTAACTTGTTATGACTTGAACTTCCCCTTATTCATTGAAGATCTTGCATGAAGAAGCACAAAAGAGATTCATATATAGTACAACATTCTTAAATAGTATGAATATAATTCTACCAAAATAATCCAAGAATCCCCTGTTAAACAGTATAACTAAGAACACTATCCCAACACACAACCCACTAGTAACTACCTCCACACAAGATGTATGTTCACACTTCATAATTCATAGTTATATGCAGATCTAGAACTGGTTACTTCCGAGGGTGCATGCTTCATATCCCTCGGATCTCCTTTTTCTCAAAACCGAAAAAGTTCAAAACCAGCATCCAAAATTCATCTTTGTTTATTTGACTATTCAAACTAGTTGGTTAAGTTATAAAGAGGAAGACGATACATTTGTTTGCTTCGGTGTTCTTTCCAACTGCTGACCATCCACACTCCCATCACTACCATTCATATTTGCTACATCACAACCAACCATTGGACAGATTACAATCCAAGATTTTAACCGTATAACAAATCAGATTCGGCCCTATTATTATAGATCACTCGCTTAAAGAAAGTCCATTCATAGCTTCAGTGCAAAGATGATGCCCACAAGTGCCCAGCTAAGAAACCAGTTGCTTAGTGGTGAGATTGGAAACATTGACGTTGCATACGAAACACCAATCAATGCGCCTCAACAACAACAACAGCACCAGCCGCAACAATATCAACAGGGTCCTCCGATGCAACAACAACATGGTTTCCCACCAGCACAGCAGCAACAACAACAATTCTATCAACATCAGAACTTTTCACAACCACAACAAATACAGCAACAACAACAGTTCCTTCGAAACAATGCTGGTGGTGCCTATCCTCCTGCCCTGCATCAGCAACAAATGATGGGCGGCTATCCTCAACAACAACAATATCCTTCACAGCAAAGACCTTCGCATACTAGAAGGTCTTCCATTACTAGCACAACAAGTACATCATTCAATGTCAGTGGTATGCTTAACAAGTTTGGTAAGTCCAAAAAATCAGGTTCTGGTGGCGGCGGCGGCGGTGGTGGTGACGATGATGATGATGAAAAAGATGTTGCCGTGGATGACATAGGTGCTGATACTATCACTTTTAATGACATCACTAATATTAGAGATCGTGGTCGTTATGGTGGACAGTCCAGTTTCGATTCTGCTCCAATTATCCCAACACTGGGTACTGTTCCTGGTTCTTTACCTCATGGTCATATTT
>JAJLVX010000047.1:0-43442 GCA_030564525.1 Liangdongia berthetii | reverse complement strand
ATAATATCGTGTAATATATATTAATGATAATAATGAGATCATATAAGATACAATCAGTATCGATATATTATATACTACTATAGACTCTAGAGCATTATAATTTATGTGTATGAGCCTGGAGTACAAATAGAGTTATGTAGCCTGCTGCATGTAATATCAAAGTAGGGACTACCGTTGAATGCAAACTATTCATGTCACCGGTGTAATTAGCAAATATGTAGTACTAATTATACCCAATATGGAACATTTCAAGTATGAAACGGTAATGATGAGTTGTAACTAATGAATCCTGTAATTTGTTGTCTTATCTCTGACCTGTATCATATGATGTGATATTTGTAGATCTATTGTTCTAGAGTGTTGAAACTTGAAAGGGGTGTTAGTTATGCTGGGTAGACGTTATATGACATCAATGTAAGGTGTTTACCTCAATAAAAAGATTTGAAGAAAGACATAAGTATCTAAGCTATCAATTAATAATTATATGCTGTCTAGAATTATCTGTAGACAATTTTGATGCAATCTTATTGTTAAGTCTTATGATAAATGAGTATAGCGCTTGTTTGCCTAACAAATTATCAACAACGACTAAAAAAGGTGTGTTAATTAAAAGTTAGCAGCTACCAATCTGAACACACATGTACGTACGGTGTACCAGAAGATCCGAAAGATTTAACAAACATAAATTTCACCGACCTCCAGACTCCAAAGAGTACTAGTTTCCAGATCCATTCCAAATTTCACAAGTTGATCCTTAATTGATTAAAATGAAATTAAATAAAGTTCTGCATCAAAGATCCCAATTTTAGTTCTGATTTTGATGCTCTTTAACAGTCAATTAAAGGGGAGTTGTGCCTTTATATTTCTATGATCTGAGTCAAACATGTATCATATAAAGATAAAACAATATCTTGGGGATATAGTCAAAGATAAATATATAAAAGATACTGCATTCTTCTCCGTAACAGCAATTCAAGGAACAGGTGTGGATGATGATTGGGTGAACAAAAATAATAGGGAGGAAACGGCTTATATGCTAGAATCTAGAAAGAAATAGTAAGTGGTAGTCTGTAGGATAGTATGTAGTAGTTGTAAAAGGAGTTTAATAAACTTTGTCAAAATATAATTTCAGTACTTTTCCATCTCTTCAGGAAACTCATTAAGTTCGACTTGAACAGAGAACAGATTAACTATAGTCTATCAACAACCATCAACAACTAAACTCCTGACTGATACAACCACATTAACTACTACTACTCTTCTCTGGATACAACTGACCAGTGACAAACGCACCTCAACTTAAATCTTTAAGTTCAAATTTTAAATTTCCCGTTCGGCAAAAAAAAAAAAAAGGAAATCAGAAACAAAACAGAAAACACGAAGATTTAATTTGTGTTTTACTCTGATTTGAAGAGGAAGAGATTAGAGAAAAGAGGGATAGAAAGAGATATTCTGACCATCACACACACACACATCTGACTACATTCTCTTTGCGCTGCGTTGCCTTCTTTGTCCCGCCGTCACGCTCATTTATCCTGTTTTATATCTAATTTTATCACCAACTTAAACGAAACGAAGCGAAACAAAACTCAGCCAAACCACAACAAAGACAACTTCACCAGCACCAATCGAAAATGACTGAAATAGTCGCGCAGTCAACACCAGCTATGCAAGGCACACAGCAACACCATACCGCCCAGCACAGCCATCACAACCACCACAATAGTCACCATGCCCATCACAGCCATCATACCCATCACACTCACGGTAATATCGATGGAGACGAAGAAGAGGATGAGAACGACATCCAGCAGTGCAGAAGATGCAACCTACCCATATCTGAGGGCCATGCCTACGAGCTCGGTGGAGACAGGTGGCATATGCATTGTTTCAGCTGCTCGAAATGTGGTAAACTACTAGGCACAAGTTCCAACTTCCTCGTGCTGGGGACTGGGGACTTGATCTGTTCTGAGTGTTCATACGCCTGCAACGCTTGTGGGAAGAAAATTGATGATTTGGCCATTTTAACTGGAGACCAGGCTTATTGCTCAACTTGTTTTTGCTGTCGTAATTGCAAAAAACGCATTGAAGATTTGAGATATGCTAGAACCTCAAAGGGGTTATTTTGTATGCATTGTCATGAGAAACTGTTGGAAAAGAAGAGACGACACGACTCTGAAAGAAAATTGAAACAACAACAGAGACAGCTATTACAGTCGCGCAAGTCAAGCTCTTCAATAACTTCCTCAGACAGATTATCCAGAATGGAAAAATCATTGCCAAAGCTGCCTCCAGATCGTGATTTAAGTGCTACTGGGTCAAAAGATTCCTCTGAAGTTTCCACCATTGGCATCTTGGAAAAGCAAGATGTTGCTACAGTATCAAACCAGATCCCTGCTGCTGCTGCTGCTGCTGCTGTGCCTTCAGTTCCACCAAGATCTCCAAATAGATCCCCAGTGGCCATTTCAAGACCTCTAACTGCTAATGCTGATGCTAATGGTCCAACACCTCCACAACAATATCCACCATCTTCAAACACAACAACACCAAAGGAATCCACACAGAACCTTTCATATGATTCGAATGATACAAATAATAATGATATTAATAGCAACTACGATAACAATGGAATCTTGAAACCAGCAGTATTAGTGGCACCAAATTTATCTAAAGATCCAAGTATTGGCACTACTCTAACTGCTGATTCCCAACTGGATGATTTATTAATGAAGTCATCTGATCCGCATCATCTTCACAGTCACAGTCACAGTAATAGTCATCATGAACAATCATCTCACTTGTTAACACCAATGGGAAACACGTTATTAGAAACACCAAAAAAGTCATCACCATTTGCACAAGCAATCATTTCACCATCTGGGATTAACAGAAAAGCTGTTGTTGTTGACACCATGTCATCTTCATCTTCTACAAACTTCTTATCAACTTATATTAATAATTCAGATTCACATCCAAGTACTCCAAATACACTGGTGAAACAACAGCAACAACAAGATAATAATCAACATCAAGAACAACAACAAATACTGAATTCTTTACACAAGCGCACATTATCAAACCCAGTCAATGACGGTGATGATTATTTGGACATGAATAGTACTGATGAAGAGGATGATATTGATGAAGATTTGGATGAAGATCATTCAAAGTTTTTGAAACCAACACCTGGCTTTAGCGAGTTGAGACAATCTCCAGATGTTCCTAGTGGGCTAAATATTCAAGGTATTTCTGCATTTGAAGATGCTTTCAATGCTTCAAATCCACAATCTGCCACTTCCAACTCTGCTAATTCTGGTGCTGCTACATTGGCTGGTGCTTCAAGAGATGGGTTCGCTACTCCAAATGTTAACGTCAATAAGAAATGGAGATTTGGTACTGGTTCAAGTACTTCAAAAGATGCATACAACAATTCCCCAGGCTCCCCATCTCCAGGTGGATCTAAAAGAGATACCCCTGTCTCAAGAGCTAAAAGTATAAGATCCCCAAAGAATTTCTTGAATTTCAGAAAACACCATAAATCTGAAAGTGCCAGCTCTTTGGATAACAGAATCACACCAATTCTAGACTCAAAATCAACACTAAATGCAGATGCAGTTTCAATCGTTGAAACTATTGATACTCCAAGAATTAGTATGCATACAAGAGTGAAATCTGATACATCACCATACCAAGGTGCTGCACTATTCACAACACCACCAATCACTGACGGTTTGAATAGAAGACAATCATTGGTCCAGTCGAATAATATTCTTGGTGCCTTTGGTTCAGCAACAACTAACAACACAAATGGCATGGGTGCTGGCTCGTCATTTCATTATAGAAGTGCTTCAGATGTTCCATCTCCAAACCTTGCTAGTTTAGAAAACTTTGCAAATACAAATGAACTGGAATTGAGATCATTACGCACTGAAATCTTGGACTTGAAACAAACTCGCAGCAGTATTAAGAGGGAAATTGATGAATTGATAATGCATAGAGATGATTTGAATCTGGAAGTTTTACAATTATCAACAAGAGTGCAAGAATTGAAGTTAGAGCATAGACAACAACTAGATTTGAAAAAGGAAAGATTATTACAGCAACAGCAACAACACCAGAAGTCTCAAGATATCCTTTCGAGTGCATTGAACAAAGAGAATGCTCCAAGTGATAAGTCATCTGTAAGCTCAGAACAATATCATTCAGCCAATGCTATGCCATCAGAATCATCAGCACAAGTTACACAAACTGCCATGGCTACGACAGTTGTTACTGAAGTCCAGAAACCAAAATTAAAGACCAGATTCTGGAATAGAAAGGGGTTCTTCAACAAGGGTGATAATTTATCAAATTCACAATCTTCATATGCTCTGAATTCATTACTTGGTGATTCCTCTGACAAGAACATTGCTGCTAATGGTCAAAGAGACTCCAAAGATGGTAATTTACAAATATCAGCACCAGTACTAAGAAATGAAGAACTTGATGAACTTGGTGGTAATGACAACAAGAAACTATTAACTTCTCAAAAATCCAATTATATTGATTTGCAAAGCACAACTTCTTCTTCTTCTCCATCTACACAACCCGGTGTTATTCCACCACAATCTCTGATCATGAGTGATTTGTTCAATTGTACTTTAGAGATGAGAAGCACATATGAAAAGAGACCAGTTCCCTTGATTGTCACTAGATTAATTAAAGAAGTTGAAAAAAGAGGTTTGGATTCTGAAGGGCTTTATAGAAAGAGTGGTGGTGCTACACAGACAAATGGCATTCTTAAGGCGTTTAACAACCTGTTGACAGCAGAGACTTCAAGTGAATTAGAAACTTGTTTAGAAGGTGATATCAATGCTGTGACTAGTGCACTGAAGAAGTATCTATACTACCACATTCCAGAACCACTGATTGTGAACAATTTGTATGATTCATTCATTAACGTCTCCAAGATTGATGATGCACAGGAAAAAGTTGACACATTGGCTGAGACATTGTCATACTTACCAAAATGCAATCTGAGAACACTGAGTGCTATTCTGAAACATATCAAAAAGGTTGAATCATATTCTCATTTGAATAAGATGACATTCCATAATTTGGCGGTTGTGTTTGCTCCTACATTCACTAGAGTTGCAAGTTCTGAGCGTGAGTTGAAGGATATGCATCCAAGAAGTAACGTTACTGAGTTCTTACTTGTGAACCAAGATTTGATTTTGAAGAAGGTGCATGATTGATTGTGCTTATGAATACTTGATTATTACGACTTTTATAATTTATACTACAACACTTTATAAAAAATAAAGACATTTGATTTCGTTAAATATGTATTTACAGTAGGTAGTAGTATAGCTTATTGGTGCTGTACTGAAGCGTATGTAATTGATTCATTTGACATCCTTGATTTCAGGTGCAGAGTACATTTCATAACGTCTGTGACCAGTTCTTAACAAGTGCTCAATGGTGGAGAACTCCTTCTTGGGTAAGTGTTGGTACTTCTTAAACTCTGCTCTAAAAAAAGTGTTAATTTTAAAATTCGAACTGGCAATTGAGATTTGTTAGTAAATTATAATGTGACATCTAGCGGATCTTACCTTGCGTATTGTATAAAATGTTGTTGATTCTCCTATAGAAAGAGTATTGTTTAGTATTCACATCTAAGGAATGAAATAATCTAATGTATCCCTACTTCTGGTTTTGTGTATGCATTTCTGATGCATTTGCGGTATAGACTAATCACTTCCTTCTGTAGACCTGATAGTTTCCGTACTTTAGCAGCCATTGTTGTTTCTTTATTGTATTTCTATCCACTATTGAATAGTTTAAACTTTAGTTGGTTAGTTTAGAATTCTCATAATTTGTAAATCTGACCAACAGAGTCCCAACTTCCGATTGCCGATTCCGACCGGGAAAATCAAAATCAAAATCACCAAATAGATCATGGGTTCGACTCTCAGTAGAAGAGCTTAGATTTTATTCGATTGTAATAAAATTTTAAGGTTTTGTTGACGCGGTGTTGAAATTAAGATTTATTGGAAGCGGTATCAAATACTTATACTACAAAGAATAGCTATCTATTATACCTCCATATATAGATATACCTCCACATAGCAAACATGCTCTTCATCATATACACTCTCTCGTTGCTTTCGATAGCGAACAGTTTTGTTGTGAAAAAATGCGAACCGTTTCTAGGACCTCAACCTACTTCAAACCATACCCCTTCCATTCAAATAGGTGCTGCTTCACAAGAACTATCGGTGCTTATATTCAAGTTCAGTGATCTTAACGTCACCAACATTAACCCATACAAGTTCACAGACGATGGGCTCCTTAATATCTCTGCTAATGCCAATGAAGAAGTGGTGCTGTGTACTCAAGATCGTTTAGATAAAGGAGATTGCTCCAATCTAAACACATTCACAATCCAAAACACAGATAAGGCGACACACGCAGTTGTGAACCAGTTTATTAACAGCTCGCATGTTGTCTATGACATTGCTTCCGATGGGATTTATTGTTCATTCATCTATACCGAGGCAAAGAACCATAACAGCATTCAATACCAATACCATCATTCATTCGGGAAGGCTTCTTTTTTGGAAAACAGCACCATTCAGTTCTTTGCTCGTTATATGGTACCATTGACTTTGATCACTTATCTATGGTGTTTGATCATTTATAGAAACACAAATGCTGGGATCGGGCTCCATATTTACAAATTGGCTCGTACTGTTGTGCTAATCTCATTGCTACAATGGATGTACTTGTTCCTGATAATTAACTATGATTACAGAAATTTTGATCATATTGGATCTAAAGTTTTCATGATCATTTCAAGAACGTTTATTTCTATACAGTTGATGTGTTTTAAAGTGTGGTTTGTTGCACAAACCATCAAGACTGTTAGAGGTTTAAGTTGTGGTTGGTACGGTATCTTGTCAGATGAAAAGGGTCCTTCAAAAGAACCATATGGTTATACATTCTTTTTCATCATTTATATTATTGATGCTATATTCCAGGATCTGAACTATTTCAAGTGGACTCCATTTTTCGGTTATGTTACAAAGTTTACATGGATCGGGGCTCTGGGTATCTTCATCTGCTGTTTTCTTGACTCTATATCTACAGAGGCTAAAATTGAAAACTTGAGAGACTCTAGAAAGTATAGATTGGCAAGGGTCATTTCATCTTATGCACCATTAGTTCCTGTTTGCATTTCAGTTTTTGGATTGGGGTTGTACTATGTCAATGTCAGAGACACAACACATATGGACACAACGTATTATGACCATGACACTTTGAATTATGCCCTAGCTTCAATCAACAATACATTGACTAACTCAAGTTTAACGCATTTGGTTTTGTTGCCTCAGTTGATAATACCTGTAATCACTTTGCTGTTTTCTATTATTTGGCGTGATGCTCGTTCAACAAGTGGCAACAGTGATGTTGAAATGAAATAAGTATAATAATGTGTCATTGGAATATACAAGAATATCGAGACAGAAGCATTAATGATGTAATAAGTGATAGCAGCAGCAACTTTGACCTAAATGAACTATATGAGGTTACTATTAGTGACATGTGCTACAGTAGCTTGTACACTCTTTTCCTTCTTTAGTAGGTCAATTAAAAAGTATAATAAATTGTTATACAATATGGAATATTTTATCATGCTTGATAGCTTTCATTTAAATATTGATCTTGAATACACAAGCTGTTCATCTGGCTAAGTTAATCAGTATAAACCAAATCTTTTAACGTCTCGACTGGTTTATGGTTTTCACTAACAATAGTGTTGTCTTCCAAATCTCTTTTAAATGAAGCTTTAACTTTTTCCATTTTCTTTGGATCAAGTAATAACGCTAATCCAGTAAATGCCAAAGTCATACCAACTTCAACTGCAACCTTATGTGCAGTTTTTGTACCAACAGCTTTAGTGAACCCAGGATTATGAGGTTGGAAATCGTTGATAATAGGAATACCGGTTTGAATTGATGGAACTTCCCATGAAACATTCCCTTCATCTGATGATGCACCTATAGAGGTTGCCTTCTCTTGTTCCAATGTTAAGATTGGATATTTGAATACACTGGAAATAAACTCTCTGTAAATAATGGCCAACTCTTCATTGACTAAAGTGTCATAGTAATTTGTTAATTTGGTGACCTTGTACTTGCACCCAGTAGCCAATGCACCTGCTTGGATACATGCAATCACTTTATTAACAACAGTGCCTAATCTACCTCTGGTTGGTGCTCTGCACCCAAATGTCGCTTCTGTATGGGCTGTAATGATGTTTGCAGCTTTACCACCATCACTAATATTACATTGAACAATATCAGTAGGTTTCAACTGTTGTCTCAACACAGCCATTGCGTTGTATGTTAACACCATCGCATCCAATGCATTGACACCATCGTATGGATTAGCAGCAGCGTGCGCTTCTTTACCAAAAAACTCCACTTTTAATCGTTGATTAGCTGTAGTTTTAGTATAAGACACAGCATATTTAGTACCACCTGGATGTGCCATTAACGAGACGTCGACACCTTTGAAAGCACCAGCATCAATCATCAAAATTTTACCACCACCCCCTTCTTCAGCTGGGGTACCAAAATACTTGACTGTCCCAGCAATGTTGAACTTGGTCATGGCCAATGCAGTTGCCAAAGCTGCTGTTAGCCCGCATACAGCAATCAAATTATGGCCACAAGCATGTCCAATTCCTGGTAAAGCATCGTATTCGGAGTTGAATGAAATGACTGGGGTTGAAGCAGTAGCAGAATTTGTGAATGTACAAACAAATGCTGTCTTAATATCATAAGCACTCTTAATGATCTCCCAATTACCTGGTTGTTTGGAAACAAACTCGGTTAAAGCGTCATGAGCAAAGTGTTCCTAAGTATAGAGTGTTAGTTTCCCTTTTGTTATTGAAGAGTTCATTGACAAAATTCAAGCATACTTCAAAGCAAGTTTCTGGATGCTCCCAAATGGAGTGTTGGACTTGATACAAATCTTCATCTAACAACTTGACTTGTTCTTGGATATATTCGATAATTTCTGGTGTGACTTCACTCATTATTGTAGATAAAAGAAGATAACAATAGTGGTTCACTGCTAGACTCTAGTGAATAGATTGAGTTTAAACTTTTCTTTCTCCAAATTCTAGGTTCTGGTCTATTAAATACATATTATCCCCTTATGTAAATATTTTAGATTGCTCTCGATAGCAGATATGCATCTGTAACGGTGGTATGTCCCAATCGGGTATAACCCATTATTCACACAGAACAATGCAACAGCTTTCCTAAAGAACTAGAGCCAACATATTCATATCAATATCAACGTTCACGATTCATCTGTTTTCTCATTTATTCAATACTGTGTGATACATACAAGCTACAACTAGCCTACTGTCTGTATAACTATCAACATACATGGGGTATGAAGCTTGTATATTCGAAAGGAAAATATTTTCCGTGAAAGCATAATTGCCCTTGAACTAAGTAATGTATCCTATAGAATACTTCTCGTTCTACTATGATCTTAGAGTTAGTCTTTAGATGATAGATTTATAGGCTATCAGCCTATCACCACATAGCTCAATTCTACTGATTCTCACCTATCTTTTACGTAGCCCTGTATTACTTGATTATGGTGTGAAATTTGAATGGCGACTACTAAAGCCATAGTGAAGTTATCAAAAACACTCTGTTATATAAAGAACAGGGTAGAACAAGAATGTAATGAATCATGATTACTTGCTAGCATTGGTAACAACTGACTGTGAATAATAACAATGACTGAGAGTGACACCAAGAGACAAAAGACTGTTAAGCAAAAGAAATGGATCATCAATGCCTTTCTAATGAACACACCAGGATTGCAAAACAGTGGGTTATGGCAACATCCAACAAACCAGAATACCCAGTACAAAACAATCAAGTACTGGACAGACCTTGCACAGAAACTAGAAGCTGCTAAATTCTCAGCAATATTCCTTGCTGATGTTCTTGGTGCCTACGACGTTTATAAAGGTCCTGCAAACCTCGGTCCTCCATTGATCGGTGCTTCACAGATTCCTACCAATGACCCACAACTAATTGTTCCTGCCATGGCCGCCTTCACAAAGACAATCGGCTTTGGTATCACTGTGTCAACAACATATGAACATCCTTATGATTTGGCTAGACGGTTTTCCACGTTGGATCATTTGACTGAAGGCCGTGTTGGTTGGAACATTGTCACTTCATATCTGGAAAGTGCTGCGAAAGCGCACGGGCTCACGACACAAATTGACAAGTCCAAGAGGTACGAGATTGCAGATGAGTACTTGGACGTGGTGTACAAGTTATGGCAGGGTTCATGGAAAGATGATGCTGTTGTGCTAGACACAAAGAACAACATTTATACCGACCCTTCAAAAGTAAGAGCCATCAAGCATCACGGCGGGTATTATAATGTTGAAGGAGCCCACCTTTGCGAGCCAAGCAAGCAACGTACCCCTGTGTTATTTCAAGCTGGTAGTTCAGAGGCTGGGAGAAAGTTTGCTGGGAAGCATGCAGAGGCCGTGTTTGTTGGTGGTAGATCTCCAGAACAATCGAGGGTGTATGTTGATGATATTAGATCTCAAGCTGAGGCACAAGGTCGTACAAGAGAATCTGTCAAGACTGTTATCGGTGTGCTTGTTATTGTTGACGAGACTGATGAAAAGGCATTGGCAAAGTATAAGAACTATGCTCAGTATGCTAGTATTGAAGGTGCATTGGCTCTGGTTGGTGGATGGACTGGGATTGATTTATCTACAGTGCCAGATGATGTTGATCTAAGAACCTTAGATGGGAGAATTGGTGAATATTTTAAAGCAACCAATTATAAACCAGGGCCAATCACTGATCCAAATGTGCCATTGACAAAGAAAGAGTTCGCTTTGGATATTGCATTGGGAGGTATGAATGGTAAGATCGTGGGATCTGCCAAAACAGTCGCGGATGAATTACAGAGATGGATTGAAGTAGGTGATCTTGATGGATTTAACTTCAAATATTTGCATATTCCAGATACCTTTGATGATATCATCAAGTATTTATTACCTGAATTGCGTTCTAGAGGTGTTGTTGATGATGAATATTTTTCCCCTGGAGGGACATTCAGAGAAAATTTGACAAGAGTGAAGGGAAATAACAAACTTTCCAAAGACCATTATGGGAATAAGTTCACTTGGGAGTGATTGAAGGAGTTGATAATTCCCTTTTGAAAGTGTGAATTTCTTAATTTGAGGTTTCTAGTTGAATATCAACTGCATATCTCTTTTGATTGGTTTTTGGCCTTCTAAGAAAGCACAAAAAAGTTTATAGTATAAAATGACAATGAATTATGACATCGTTGATAAGATTAAAGGCATGTAGAACATCGTATAACACACCTAAATATACTTAATAGACTTACACAGCTTCACCACTGCGTCGACTGCAGTTTGACTTTCATGCACCTCATCGCCGATGAATCAAAAAAATTTCAGAAAGCACCAACATTTGAAATTAACGCAAAACATATAATTTTAATAATTACAGTATTCATTCCATTCACAATCCACGACTGAGGATCACAGATCAAGGGCTTTATATATAGATAGAGAGATCTAGCAGTCATTCTATGGATGCTTTCTTTGTGAACAAATAGAAGGGAATTAAGAGAGCCATGCTGTCCATAACACGATCCATAGCCACCTCGTTCCTATACAAGTTGTGCATTGGCTCGAATCAATATGAATCCCAACCAGCTATCATCACAACAGAACAAGAGGATTACACTACTCCACCATCAATGTCCACATTCAAATACATATTATCCATCATTGGTTTCATCTGGTGGTTGGCTATTATTTTAATAACATATTACGGCTTCTTTGAAATCGTGCTTAAATTCAAATCACCAAAACTCAAACCGGCAAGTGTCAAGATCAACAATGCTGATGAAATTGTGGATGATGAATCATTAGAAGGAGTCACAATCTTGAGACCTATCAAAGGTATTGATCCGGAATTAAGTTCATGTCTTGAAAGTTCATTATTACAAAGATATCCAAAGAATAAATTACAAGTGTTGTTTTGCATTGAAGATCCAAAAGATCCAGCTATCCCAATCATTCAGGGTTTAATCTCAAATTATAAAGACGTTGATGCTGAAATCCTAATCAATGATCCTGCCGAGAATAACTATTTTGGTCCAAATCCAAAGATCAACAACTTGGCTAAAGGTTACAAAAGGGCAAAGTTCGACGTGGTTTGGGTCATCGATTCAAACGTATGGTTGAACCCTGGCACTTTAATCAGATCTGTGCTTGCATTGAAGAACTCTACGGATAACGGGCGTGTCACGCATAATCGCCCAGTGAAGATTGTTCACCATGTTCCGTTGGCCATCTCGGTTGATAACGACAATGGGTGGTCTAATTTAGGTGCTCGTTTGGATGAAATGTTTCTGTTCACTTCGCATGCGAAATTTTATGTTTTCTTCAATAAGGCTTCAATTGCACCTTGTGTTAATGGGAAGAGTAACATGTACAGAAGATCTGTGTTGGATCAAAGTGTCATGAAAATTGCTAGAGGTGAAAATGATATTATTAATAACAAGGATAATATTGCCAGTGAGGCTGGGGAGTTTATCAAGAACCCAGGTGAAGGTATAAGATTCTTTGCAAGATACATTGGTGAAGATAATATGATTGGTATTTCTATTTGGGCTACTGGTGGTCGTACAGGTATGACTGGAGATGTTGTTGTGCAACCTATTGGTGGTAAAGGCTCAAGTGCGAATAAGATTAAAGATTATGTTAATAGAAGAGTAAGATGGTTAAGAGTGAGAAAATACATGGTGTTGGCTGCTACACTGTTTGAACCAACAACAGAGAGTTTATTGATTGGTACTTTTGGTACTTTTGGTATCTCCAACTTGTTTTTTGGTGGTGCATACAAATGGCTGATTATGTTGGTGCATGAGATTATATGGTGCATTGTTGATTATACACAATTCAATATTCTTTTGAAGTATTGCAACCAAGATTGTCTAGAAAAATATCCACCACCATTTTTCTTACAGAGATTGGAGAGTAAGTGTGAGTTATTTAGATGGTTACCTATTTGGATTCTACGTGAGGTTCTTGCGCTACCCATCTGGATTGTTGCGATGTGTGGACACACAATAGACTGGAGAAACAGACCATTTAAGATCAGATCAGACTTGTGTGCTGAAGAGCTGTAATTTGTAAACAACTATCGAATGTTGTTATTGTCTATGAATATGCTGCACATAATTAAAAAATATTAGACTATGCATTTTGTCGTCTAGATTTATTCTAAAACCACTTGTTGTTGTTTTACTTAAATTGGATGGCCTATTTATTTAAGAGATTTGTTACTTAATGTAGATTTTTTATGGTCTCGAATCTCGATTCACAGGCTACAGCTGGTGTCAGACAGTGAATCAAAGGGTTTGTAGTGAAGGTTCAAGGAAATAAAAAAACACTATGCATCGCGTGATCTCATTGTATTCATGAAAAAAACGTACTAAAGAATTATTATAGACAGTGCAGTTAATTACTTCACTAAACTACAAAAGATGAACTAAAGAATGGTGTTGGGAATGTGCGAATATTTTACTGCAGCGAACATTTTCTGTGAATCAACCATATACTTTGTGGGCAGTGGGCACTAGAGACTCGAGAGTACCAGTAACCATATATAGACTGTAATGTGAAACGTGTTACGTACTATGAGTATGTAGTATCTATGTAGTTACTCATTACAAACACTCTGCGTGTGGGTTGTGTTACTGTGCAGTGTGTACACTGTACAATGTACATCATCAATTCTAGTTCCTTACTTTTTCAGATATCAAGTGAAATTCACAACCAATATTACCCACATTCTCTCCCAACACACACAGGTACGCAATTTCCTCCGTGTCCGTTGATGCCATGCCCATACTACGTAACTCTATGCTCTAGCCATACTAGTAACTACTACTACGATGTAGTACGATCACTTTAAACCCCAAGAAGTCGAAGATCATCAGCTCAGCTTTTTAATGTGCAGCAAAATGCAAGATCTGCGTTTCTTACCGCATATGAAAAAAAAAATCTCGTAAAATGGCAACATCATAGAATCATAGCTATTAGCAATGGTTGAAACTTGATAACAGAAAGACCTTTGTGAATTTAGCAACTAAAGGGCGAGTGTGTATCATACTAGTTCAGAGGATTACCAAAATTGTTATATACTTTGAGTGCATTATGAATCCAGAACAGTTGAAATAAGTAGTATGTTCCTGATATTCCAGCTTTACATTCTTGAATCTTGATTCTTGACTTATTAGAGTTTTCTACTTACTGATGCATTGACGCGTTCTCTGGTTTTCAAGGGGAATTGACCCATATAAAATGATATACAACGTTTAAATGTTTAAATGGGTCGTGTAACGTGTTTATGTCAAGATCGACTACCTCTATGATGTAACAACCTTTCTAGATTGCTATATGATCTGATCTGAAACAGGACCTAATATAAACACAGACTATGTATATACTACAGACTCCAGAGTTGTACCTTTAACCTTATACTATATAAACCTCTTGATATCCTTTCACTTATGCAAGTTTGTTTTATCAACCTCCTCCATAACTTTCAACTCATCACATTATTACATCATTTGAAATATAACTAAATTTACTAAACACAAAACATAGTATCAACATGACTGAATATTACGAAGAAGCACATATTATCAGAAGTTCTGTTTACTACGACTCTGATGAATCCGATGATGAGTTGGATTACATGTTAAATGCATTTGATGATTCAGATGATTCAGGTACAGATCAAACATCCATCTCTGAAAATAGTTCCATAGAGTCAACTCCTCATTTCACCAGCAAGATTAATTTTTTACATGATCCTCCTAAAGAGTACTTCATTCGTGTCCACTCTGAGGATGACACATTTGCCACTGTGCTAAAGGAAGATGCCTCCTTCACTGTTAAACAATTGGTTAAATTATTGCAAAAAAGATATGGGTTCGGTGATATTGCAATTACTTTGGATGATGGTACAACTAAATGGCTCAAGAATGAAGATGAAGTGGTTAAGGTTCAAAACCAATTCTTTAAGATGAAAGGGTATTCAGAAGATGAACTACCCAAGGCTAGTTTAACTAACGATCAAAATGTCAAGTTCATGATCCATCGTGTTGTTTGAATTTTAATGATGAACTGTTTTTACAACTTACAACACACAAACTATAATTTATTATATGCCATTCATTCATTCATTTGATGGTTATTATGCTATGCCTGTTTTCCCTCATGCCGTTTATGTTATTATGCTTCCTGATTTTTATGCAACCGTTACACCTTCATTTCATTAATCATAATATTAGTTATAATACCCCCACAGGACATTTTCAAAGGTATTATGCTGTGATATTTTGTATATCCTCCTTAATTAATGTTTTAATAAAAATACAGATCCTTATAATGAATTTTGTATTTTCACTTAATTTCCTCCATTAGGGCTGGATCAGCCCCATACAACATATTGAATCTCTTCAACCCACCATCAAGAATATAAACCTTCGGAAGGTCACCCTCACCAGTACACATGCTCTCTCTTTCCAGTAGAATACTCCTCAGTACAGCTTTGGCAGCCTTTGGGCCTCTCACTTCAGATCTCATGCAGTGGAAGACATATTTATCGCACGGGTGTGAACTCAAAAACATGTCGATTGATTCTGGGTTGAATTGTGATATTGGGAAGTTGATTGCACCTTTTATCTTGCCCTATGAATCATGGAGCATTGTTAGTTACTGCTAATTGGCGATTAAAACGATTATAATACTCACAAATTTGTAGTCACTAGTGCGAACATCAACAATGATGAAACTATGGGTCTTTTTACCCTTCTCCTTCTCTAAAATCCATTCTTTTAATGTTTCTGGTTGTAATCTTGTGATGAGTCTGTTATAAACTGACATTAGTGACAATTCTATTTCAATATTATACTATTCCCTGATATTCTTTCTTTACATGGATCTCTTTACTCTGAAATTTGAATATATCTTAATTTTAGTTACAGCTTCCCCAAGATTATAACTTATTCTTTTCGGTAACTGACGGTAATAGATAAATTCAAATTAGTCATGTGATATGTAATCGATTTGCTAAATCAGGTAACACCGAAATTTTCCCATTAACCGTCGTTTACCGAATGAGTAGGGTTTTGTGTCAGTTGCAAAGCAGATTATGGGATTAAAAGCATTCAAATCAGTATTAAACAACTGGCTTTTATTCAGAAAGATGAAGAACTTTTCCACCAATTGAAGAGATGAGTGTTGCTGACTTGAGAAGATTATCCTTGATGCCTTGTGTCTGACTTCTGTGTATATTTTGTCTATTTAAACAGTTGCCAATCCACTTTCTGATTCATTCATTCGTTTAATATTTACACTATAGTATTATAAGATAGCTCCAACGGTCAAACATGGTTCCAATCATCCTAGACTCTCAATCAAAGAATATTCACTCACAAGAAGCTACATCAACAATCCCCTTAGGCGAATACCTCTTCAAAAGACTACAACAAGTGGATAACGTTGGTTCCATCTTTGGTGTTCCTGGTGATTTCAACCTAAGTCTATTGGAACACTTGTACAAGACACCATTGAACTGGGTTGGTGGTTGTAATGAATTGAACTCTGGGTATGCCGCTGATGGGTACTCTAGATACACAAACTCATTGGGTGTCTTGATCACTACATATGGTGTTGGTGAATTGAGTGCTATTAATGCTGTTGCAGGTGCTTTTGCTGAATATTCAAAAGTTTTACATATAGTGGGCATCCCTTCCAGTAAAGTCATTACAGATTCTGTTGCAAAGACTAGACATTTACACCATTTGGTTCCAAACATTGATTCGTTAAAGAGTTCAAATCATTTTGTTTACACAAAGATGGTTGATGATATCTCTTGTGTTTCAAAGATTATTTCAAATCCTGATCAGTTTGCTGAAGATCTTGATGAAGTTATTCAAACTATGTTTATTAAAAGTAGACCTGGTTACATCTTTTTACCTGTTGACTTTGCTGATATTGAAATTGATGCTTCAAGATTATTGTCACCTCATGATTTCCGTGAAATCCCAATGCTACCAAGTGTAACAAACAATGATGTTCAAGAAATTGCACAAACTATTTTAAGCAAAGTTTATTCTTCAAAATCCCCATCCATCTTGGCTGACTTGTTGGTTTCAAAATATCAAGGTTGTACAAAGTTGTTGCGCCGTTTTGTTTCATTATCAAAATTAAGAAACTATACAACATTTATGGGTAAGTCTATTTTGGATGAATCAACAAACACGTTTGTTGGAGATTACATTGGTGAGGAATCAAACATTGGTATTAAGGAAAATTTGGAGAGTTCAGATTTGGTTTTATTCTTTGGTCCATACATTAATGAAATCAACACTGGCCATTACAGTTTTGACTTAACAGAAGAGCAGTTAGTTTTATTACATCCAGATTATATCAAGATTTGTGGGAAATATTATCATGGTGTTAATTTTGTTCATGTCTTACAAAAAATGATTTTACTATTAGATGTTTCTTTGATTCCACCTACATCATCACTATCATTTGAAGTCAAGCCAAGATATCCATACTTGCCATCTGAAGCATCCATCTCACAATCATTCATGTTGAAACAATTTGAACAATTCATTCAACCAAATGACGTTATCGTCTGTGAAACTGGATCTTTTATGTTTGGTATTCCTGACATAAGATTTCCTAAGGGTGTTAAATACATTGCACAGGGGTTTTATCTTTCCATTGGTATGGCTTTGCCAAGTTCTGTTGGTGTTGGGATTGCTATGAGAGATACAAATACGGGTGGTAGATTGATTCTTGTTGAAGGTGATGGATCTGCACAAATGACCATTCAAGAAATTTCCACATTCACCACTTTAGGTTTGAAACCAATAATCTTTTTGCTAAACAATAATGGGTACACAGTGGAAAGAATCATCAAAGGTGAAGCAAGATCATATAATGATATTAAGGCTTGGAATTGGACAAAGATGTTTGAATTTTTTGAACCTGAAGAATCTAAAAAGCCTGTTGTTAAACAAGTTGGTGATGAAATAGAATTGATGAAGGCATTAAACTCGTTGTCTGTGAAACCTCAAGATAAAATGGTGTTTCATGAGGTTTTATTGGATAAAATGGATTGTCCTTGGAGATTCCATCATATGAATGATTATAGACACATCCCAAAGGTTAATGATTTCAATTAGGTGGTTTACAATATTAATGATATTATACAAAGTATCTGCTTGTATATATAATTATCTATAATGAAAAAATATGTTATCAACAAGTATGTAGCTTAATTTAATGTTTATTACTTCTTTATAATATTTTGCCTCTTCTCAACAGATAATCAATCTGCACTTAGAGGTTTTGAGTATGTGCTTCGAGCCCTAGTCTTGTGAACAAGTTCAATCTATCATGAACAAAAGCATTCACCTTATCTCTAGACAAGGTCAAATACAACTCACTCAATCTTTGCTGTAAAGTCTTGTCATTGTAGAAAATAGGTTTGAACAACATGTTAAACGCATTATCAACCTTATCATAGTCATAGATGATGTCACTTGTACTATGGATATTCACCGGGAAGATCTCCAATAAGTAGACAAAGCTGTATATACCCCCAGCAACATTCAACGAGGTTGTTTCAATGATATAATCATACAGTTGGTATATTTTGTCCATTTCCTCTTCTGCTAGTAGGCCTTTGTCAAGCTTGACAATGAGCTTGAATAGGTTGTCAAGTGTGTCAATGAGTCTAATGGTTTTGAATTCAAAGAATTCGTCAAATAGCACAAGGTTTTTGTTTCTTTGTAAATAATAGTCTCTCAAGTTTAATTCAGAGTTTTCAGAATCATTTCTATTCAAGATTTTTAGAATCTCCAAGATGGTGTAACGCTGCATGGATACCATGACGGTGTTGGTATCATGATGGTTCTTCAACAACTCTTTAGTCAATGCCATAAAGTTATGTGTCTTCACAATAATCTTGTTCTTCTCATATAACTCCACCCTCTTTGTGTTCACAATTAAGTCTTCAGCATCCAAATCGTAAAAAAAATCATAAAACTCTTCCTTCTCTTTCAATATCAAGTTGTTTGTCCCCATAATCTTGGTGTTGTGGGTCTTCTTGTTGTATCTGCGCACGTTATCAAAACTGTACAGATCCACTAGAGGATAGTATAAAATAATGTCGTTTGAGAAGAATGGTTTGTTGAACCCATTCATGTAGTTTGACAGCATCAAGATGAATTGGCATAACGAATCTGTGCGTCCTTTGGAATAAATGATAACGTTAAAATTTTGATAATTGGTTTTATTCAATTGTTTGGAGAATTTGTACAAAAACTTCAGGATTTTGTGAGATTCATTCAAGTCACATTGTATTGCAGATGATGGCTCTGCAAGAGAGAAATTGAGTGGCACCTTGCTTAACAAAGAGTCTTCATTGGTCTCATCAATTTCATAGTTGGAGTAATATTGAATAGCACTGGCTTTCAATCTTGTGTGTTCTAATTGAGCATTCTTTTTAGCAGAGGACTGTAGTTCTTTCAACGCAGGTACAATCAATTTGTTGTTTAGGTTAGAATTCAAATACAAAATCTTTTGTAATTTACCATTTGAATGGTTGAACTTTTCCCAGAGTGAAGTGTCAATTGAGTTTACCACATTGAACAATGATACCAGATGTGCTAATTTCCCATCTTTAATGAAACTCTGTAGAGCAGCAGTCAATATTGGTTTAAATACAACAAAATTTCTTAGTGGGGTACCAATAGCAATAGCCTTTATAGTATAACCTCTTTCTTGTGTTTCATCCTTCACCACCCTTACAGCATTCAAAAAGAATAAAATATCATCGTCGTGGTCCTTGGCTTCAAAAATGGTGTTGATTGTATTCAAAGACATATTTTGGAACCCTAAATCTTCATCGTCACCCCCAGGAACCAGATCATCATTTGGAATCAATTTGTACTTCCCGTCATTGGAATTCTTGTATATTATAAACACTGAAAAATCCTCCTGTGTCTCATGCTCGATACTATTGGGTATCATCAAGTCTCCCAGATGTGCCATGTATTCTTTTTGTCCTGGAATCTTTTTTGGCACTTGATGCTTTATAACAGCACCAATCTTGTTGTCAAACTCTGCTGAAATGATGTATTTGGCAACCGAGTCATTGGACGAGATGTTTGGAAACTTCTTGTCAGGGGTGAGTCCCAATGCAAACTTCTTCAATGGAGAAGGTGAAGCTTCTGCTGATCGTAACGATGAAGAAAGACTCAATGGGCTTAATGGTGATCTAGGCATAATGATGCAAATTAGTGCAAATGGAATATGAATATAGATATGAATATGAGAAGTTAAGAAGTGACTTGTCGTGCAGTTCTAATATAAATGGTTGTCCAATTCAAACTTTTAGTGAATATCTAGATTCTATAGTAACTGTCTCTTGATCTAAAGTATGTACCTTCCTTCCTTCATTGTTTCATCGACTGCTTTTTTCAATATGGTCTTATTTGAAAATTCATCTGGAAATGTTGACTAAGAGATTATGTAATTTGAAGAGTGATAGGTTTGACTAAAAATGTGTGATTATAGCTGTTTAATTATGATTTCTAAGTGGTCACTGGTTGGTCTTCTTTTAGTACTTAGTAATTATAATTACTTCATCTATACGAGTGTGATGAGTTGTTTTAATGTTTGAATCGTTTGTTAAAGATTATACACCTTGGAATCCTGGAATCTAGAATTATGCAAAAGAAGGAATTACAACAACAAAGGGATTGATCATTGTCGTACTATCATATTCCTTTGTTTGTATTCAAGATAATTCACGTCAACTATAAGTATCAGTATGGTTCATTGGTTTTAACTTTTAGTTTTCAATGTTGAGCACAGAGCTGACTCCTGAGAGCTCTAGCCTCTCGCAATTCCAGAATCACACTAGGATGATCATAAATTATATCATAAGATCATTGGTCAATCACCGGCTACATTACCATCAACATTATTGGACTAAAATGCTAAAATGTAAAATGTAAATGACAAATGTTTTATGATTAATATACAATGAACAATGAAAGCAAAGGTTAAAATCAACGCAAATAAACGAGATGAACAAAAAAAGATGAAGGAAAAGAAATTAGAATAATCATTAATGTTGTTGGGTGAAACGAATCACAAGAATTTCTGGAAGGCCTTGTCGAACTTGGTCATGTGGTAACCAACTTCTCTCCAGTATCTATCCTCTTCAGCCAACTCCGCAAAATCACTGACAAAATCCATGTCATTAGCCTTAATGAACCAACTTCTATGGTACAACTTGTGACCAATGAACAGCACTAAAAAGAATGGAATCATAAAGTATGAGAAAACAAAACTTTGAATATCCCAATTTCCTTTCAAAAACACGGTGTAACCATCCATTAATAGCATCAAACATAGCCAAAACAATGACCACCAAGTCAGATATGGCAAGTACTTTGGCATTTGAGTTTCATAAGGTGTCAAGTCAGCCTTGTCAATATTTTGTGCTTTTAACCCTTCTCTGTATCTCAAGTAAGAAATACAGATGAATATGTAGACAATTAACATACCAGCTGTTTCAATGTTCAAGAACCAAGTCAGCACCTTGTTGGCACCGTTAGAAACGTTTAAGTATGCTAGTAATGCAATCAACAAGCACACACCAACAGCATAGATTGGAACACCACGACGTGTAGTGTATGCAAGGCACTTTGGAGCCTTGTTACCAATGGCAAGTCTTTGCAACGACTTTGCAGCAGAAAATAAGGATGAATTACCAGCACTCACAATGGATGTCAAGATCAAGGCGTTGATGATATGTGGAAGAACCTTGATATTTAAAGAAACACAAGCAGCAGTGTATGGAGAAGCAGCAGCATTACCAGAGTTTTCAGAGATAGCCTTTAATAAAACTGGGTCGTCTGCAGTAAGCAAGATACCAACACATAGAGCACCGCCAATGTAGAACACAAACAATCTCCCAACAACAGCGTTGAATGATTTTGGCATGGTTCTTCTTGGATCAATAGCATTAGCAGAAGCAAGAGATAAATAATCAGCACCCCAATAAATATAAGTACTGAAAATCAAAGCAGCCATAAACCCATGGAATTTACCAATGGACCCATCATGTAGATGTTCAACAAACGGTGTCTTCCCAAAATTTTTAAACCCCAGTACTTTATGTTCAGGATTACCACCAGACATCACGACAATGGTGAAGATGATCAAACCAATAGCTAAAATAACTTTACCCATAGATAAGATGAACTCACCTTCACCAAACATAAACAAAGAAAAACAGTTAATGCAAACATACAAAACCAAAAAGATTGAAATCCAAGCAGCCTTTGGAACTTTATCCGTCCAATATTCCATGACTAGGCAAATAGCTGTCAACTCAAAACATAGATTAGCATTCTGGGTCAACCAATAAACCCAACCAATGGCAAACCCACAACTATCATCAACAAATCTTTCAGTATATAAGACAAAAGTACCAGGTAATGGTAACAAAGTACACAGCTCTTGGACGGAGGTTGAGACACCCAAGAAAACAGTAGCCCAGAAAACAAATGCAATCAACAATGAAGCAGCACCAGCCTGTGTTAGTTTAGTACCAATACTGACGAACAGGCCGGTACCAATAGCACCACCAACACCAACTAAAGAAACCTGTCTTGGAAGCAATTTTCTGTTTGCAATTCTTTCCTCTAGCGAAAGCTTGTGCAGAGCAGCATTTGTAGCATGTTCACCGGCTGTTTTAGTAGAATTTGAAGCACCAGTTTCTGAGTCGATCTCACCAAGCTCGATGTTTTCGATCTCAACAAAAGTATCAGTTTTCTCGTCGACTTTTTCCTGTCTGTTGAAGAGTTTATTCATATTGTGATTCTTTAATTCTGTTTAACTCTTGATTAAATTGTATGATGTAGAAGAAGGAAGTATTTACTATTGACACATAAAGTGTTAAAGACTCTAGTTTATATGCATTCATGAATCAATCAGATCAACTGAATCCTGAACAATTATGTCCACTTTAATCATGCATTGTCATAGCTTTTCTTGTTGGTCTCTGATTACTGCTAATATCGTTTAAACCCTATTGTTGCTCCAACTACTAAGAAACGGCTTGTTTAAAGTAGTGACTCGTAGTAAGTTGTAACTCGATTCTAGTATCCAACCAGTGACAACGGTTTTTTCGATAAGAAAAAATCTGCACATTGCATCATACTTGAAACTTGAAAGAGAGTCATAGAGATCTAGGTACTGAGACAAATGAAGTAACTGATATCTCACTGTGCAGTGCACACTGCACAGATCCCCTAAACAGCAGTAAAAGTTCCGTGCTGTCACCTGTGAGAGGAAAGCTTCTCATCTTTTGACAGGAAGTGTAACTGTGGCACCCATTAGCGATTCAAGTGGACATGGTTGTGACTTGTTGGCCAATGACAGCACTTATACCGGTGGTGATATGCATGGCTGAGGCCGTTAAGGACAGTTTTCTTAGTAACCACTTTAACAGACTCGCTGATGGTTTAGTGCTCGTGTGTAGTTGTCCACTCTTGGTGCCTCATTATGCTAAGATCCTGATGTGCTCCTTGCTGCTAGTTACTCTAAATGACACAATGGAACGCTGACAGATGACATTTATTCGCTATTATTATATACTGGCTGAAGCATGAATCTATAATTATATATCCATATTGGAGTCACAAAGGGAACCCCATTCTCCTAATGCAAAAGTCATTTGACTTTTTGTGAGGTAACTGATGCTCAACCTGACACTTTGAGCAAAATCATCGGTAAGATCAACTTTAAAGGCATCTCCAGGAGCTAGGACGACACTTCGTTCAAGGGCAGCCAACTGCTTCACAATATGTGGAACATCATACTCGTTTGGCAACGTCACCCACACAAAATACCCACCATCAAGCCCACTCACTGTAGTTCCAGTTGGAAGATGTTTTCTTATGAGTGTTTTCAAATGCTTGACTCGTGTGCTGAAAATATCTCTGAATCTGTTGATGATGTTCTCGAGCTCACCACTCTTCAACATAGTACCAGCAATCATGGAAGTGAGTTGCGAAGGACAACCACCACTCACGTTGGCCCCGCCTAAACTTATCTGTGTAACGAGATACTCATTAACACTTTCTTGATAACCAAATCTTAATCCAGGCGCAACCAGTTTTGAGAAAGTGGTGTTAATGATGGTGTTACCAAACTTGTTCTCACAGGTGATTCTATCAAGGTGTGTCATTCTTGGTACAGCTGGGGTTGGTAATTTATCCAAAGGCTGTGTGTAGTCTAGCAAATCATACACATCATCAGAGATGATTAACATATCATATCTTCTAGCAATTTCAATCAACTTCAACCTTACATCTAAAGAGTAAGTCTCACCACCAGGATTTGAAAACGTTGGAACACAGTAAAACACAAACTTGTAGACCCTTCTATCCATAGTTTCTGGGGTACGAACACCATTATCCAATTCTTGAAGTTTTGTCTCCAACTGTTCCAAATCAACACCATTCTTAACCTCTTTGATACCAGACATCTTTCCTCCAAACCCGGCATCGACAAAAGTTTCATTGACGAGGAAATAGGTGGGTGTAACCAAGAACACTTGTTCAGTATACTTTGGATCAGTTGCTCGTAGCAAGATATTTAACAACCCATAACTAGCACCAGCAGTCAAGTTCAAATCATCAGCTTTTGTTGGACACTCAGGATTAAAGATCCTGTTGGAGAACTTTGCTAGTGCATCTCTGACCCACAATGGTCCAGCTGCAGAACCATAGGTCAATGGGTGTTTGTTGAAGTCGTCATCCGCATCGTATTCAGCGTTCAAGACAGCTTTGGTGGCCTCGATGATCTCTGTTGTGGGATATAACGACTCTGTAGCGTAACCTTTAAAGAAATTGATATCACTCATTTTGTCACTTGAACAGATTCAATATTAAAAATGGTGAATTATTGGGAAATGAAGTTTATTATGCCATCCATGATATCTTGAGTTCCAAACCAATATCCTCTTAAACCTATACGATTCGTTCGTGATGCCAAAGCTGCCTCTTAGTTCAACAGCATCTTGATTTCACTGCATGATGGGAAAACGACAAGAATCTGCGAGTTAAAACTTTCCAAAAAAAGTGTACTTCAAGAACTCAAAATTGGGTATGTGTCAGTCTTCAGACTTGAGAATTGAGGTTGAGATTGAGTTCGCATTTAGTTGTATTCAGGAATCGGTGAATACTCTATACACCATATATCTCTTTTGATGTTGACAATAATAATCTCCTACGGCATCGGAGGTACTGCTACTACTATAATTTACAGCGAAAGCGAATTATAATCTACAACGGTCGACCTAATAATATATTACCAGACAGATTACAATTTACAATGTATTATGGGACCTATGTATAGGGGTAACCATATACCGTATCTATCAGAAATCACTATTCAATGCTCATTTGTTTATACTATCAGTCTTAATGGATTCAAATTTCACAAAAATAAATAGTTAATGAACAATCAAAAACAAAGAGTTTGAGGTGCTGATTCCTGGGAACTGAATTATTTACAAATGAAAATTGAAATGCTATTCATTGAATTTTTGTTCACAAGAAACAAGTTGTGTTGTTAATGTTGCTACGTGCATTGTTCCAGGTCTTGATAATCCCATTTTAGGCCTATTAACGATCTACTTGAAAGAAAAAACTGTGGAACCATCATATTGTTTAGATCTACGTACGTCGTATACAGAATCCAGATGTCTTTACTAGTTGACAACTTGATGGTACACCGTTAATGCCTTTGTGATATGGTTTCTTGGCAGGGCTTTCTGTTCCTAAATGCTGTTCTTTCATCAACAGAATTCAGAGCAGTTGTTGAATACCATTTAATTATGGGTCTATCATTATACCCTTGAATATGTGGGGTCAAAAAGATATTCATACTCACCTCAAATTTCATAATTATGGAGTTTCAACTTTCAGCCTCCACGGACTTGTTTTTGTTGATCTGTTACACAGTTTTGTATTGAGGCGACTGGGATACTCTTTATGTCAAATAGGACATTGATCGGGAAAGTTCGATGAGCAGTGTGCAAAATATAAAGCTGTTTTGATATCACATTTTCATCATTTCATGATCTGGGTATGATGGTTCATTATTCATTGTCATAGTGATGTCTAAAGAAGATCTAAACTTTGAAGTTAAGGATATAGATCACATTTCGAATATTTCAACGAAAGATGAAGAAATCCAGTTTGATCAGTTCAATATCCCATGGGCTCAGAAATGGAAACTCTTTTGGACGTTAAAATCTCCAAGAAAGAAAGCAAGACAAAGATTCTTCTTATGGGTTCCTCCTGGTCAGTCCAAATATGAAACTAAATTGGTTTTTAAGCTTGACTGTATCATCTTGTCATACACTTGTTTCAGTTTCTTCATCAGATATTTGGATGCCTCGAATGTTAGCAATGCCTATGTTAGTGGTATGAAAGAGGATTTGCACTTGCACGGTACCATGTATAACTGGTTGACTAATGCATTTTATATTGCTTACTCTGTATGTGGACTTCCATTGACTGTCGTGGTCACTAGAGTTAGACCACACATCATGTTGCCGACATTGGAAATTTTGTGGGGGGTTTTATGTCTATTGGTTATCACTTGTAAGTCATACAAAACTTTGATGGTTGTTAGAGTGTTGCAAGGTGCTTTAGAAGGTGGATGCTTCCCAATATTGCATTTTATTTTGGGCTCATGGTATACGAAAAGAGAATTGACTACTAGAACTGCTCTTTATATCGCCAGTGGTAGTTTGGGTACCATGATTGGTGGTTATATTCAATCGTATGAACTTTTTATTTCTGTGCCATAATGTTTGATGATTCTAACACAATGATTCTAGTGGTTGTATTCGCTCGTTGGATGGTAAGGCTGGTATGCCTGGCTGGAGATGGGTTTTTGTCATTGATTTTATTTTAACAGTCTTCAGTGCTGCGTTAGGATTTTTTGTATTACCTGATGTTCCATTACAACCTAGACCTTCCAGAGTTTTAAGTAGAGAAGACATTGAATATTGTCAAAAGCGTGTAAGAATTGTGAATAAAGTTCATGAGACCAACAAATTTGATTTCAAAGTTGTCAAGAAAATGTTTACATCATGGCAGTTCTATGTGTTTAGTATATATTATGGTTTGGGACACTTACCAGACAATGCAAGTGGATTTTGGGCTATTGTGCTAAAAGCAGAAGGGTATTCGGTTTATCAAAGAAATAACTATCCAACCATTCAATCTGCTGTGCAAGTTATTGGTTGTGTCATTGCTGGATTATACGTTGATATTAGAGGTGCATATTGGGATGCAGTCTGTATTGCACATGCCATTTGGATTGTTGGTTTGGCATTACTGGTAAAATGGGATATCCCCAGAGCAGCACAGTTTGTTGCATATTCATTCTGTGCAATGTCAAGTCCAATCTCTACAATGTGTGTTTCATGGGCTAATGAAATGACCAGAGAAGACGTTCAATTGAGAGCTGCAGTTTTGGGTTCTTTAAATTTGATTAATATTGGTCCATCGACAGCCATGAGTATAATGGTTTTCAATACTGACTATGCACCAAAATTTACAAAAGGTAATAGAACTGCATTGATCATCTGTTGTGTCAGTTTCTCTTGGGGGTTTGTTGTGTTGTGGTTTGCACAGTATCAGAAGAGAAAGAGAGATTATATTGAGGATCAACTAGGTGATTGTTCAACCAATGCATCTGATTCTGAAGTTGTTAGAATATGATAGTTAGGCTATACAAATTACTAATAAATGACGTAATCCATTGTATGTTTTACCCTCCCGTGTAAATTACCTGATTCGGTGATGTTTTTTTAGTGGCCAAACTTGGACAATTTTTTTATAAAAAGCCAGCATTTCCAATTTCCAAAAAGTTTTGCCTCTGAATAACAACAACTCAATTCAAGTTAACTCAAACAAATTATTATCAAAAAATGTCCGCTTTAGATCAATCCCTAGATGAAATCATCAAGTCTAAGCCAAGAAGACAATTCAAGAAGAGAGCCGCCACCACTAAAGCCAAGGTTGGTAAAGCTGCTCCAAAGCCAAAGGCTGCTAAGAGTAATGGTGCTAGAGCAGGTGTCTCATCTGGTTCTTCCAACATATTGGATGCTTCTTATGCTACTAAGGTTGTTGTCTACGGTTTGCCAAAGGATATTAAGCAAGATGCCATCAAGGTATGAGTTTTCCATTTAGTTTTTAAAACGTTTTTTCTTAAATTTTGTTTATTTATAAAAAAGAGAGCGGGTGTGGATTATAATGAGTCGGTTATTTTGTGATGAAAAGAGTTCATAAAGTATTATCTTTTTGCATTTTATTTTATTTTCTATGATCAGAGGGATGATATTTGAAAAGAATCCAAATGCGTTAGGGCATTCAGTGTTGTTGATTTCCTTTTTATTAAAGAAGAAACAAACTGACAAAAGAAAAGAGTGGTTATCATTGGAGTTCTTACCATTGTTTTTCATGTTTGAGTTGAAAAGCTGGTATTAAAGATTAATGCGTTTGATCTGCTTCTTTTGATATAAATCCATGGATTTTTCTTGCTCTACAATGTTTGTTCTTTCAGGAAATACTTCTTAGTTGAAAGTGTTTTCTTTTTTTGTTTGTGGAGTTTTTTTAAGGTCTCTGTTTTAATGGTATGTTCAAAATAGTACGAATATACCATGTTACATGGTGTCCTTTATTGAGATTTACTGTGGTTTAGAACGAGACCTTTGGTTCATATACTTTTTTCCAGTTTTAGGTAAATTTTTGACCTGTGAAGAAACTATAGAAATCAGTATCACTGTTCCAAATTTGTTGTTTTGTTGCTTTATATTGGGTTTTTGAATTTATTTTTTATCATCCATCACTTTTTTGCAGGCAAAAAGGAGGAGGGGGTTCCTTTCAATCATCATAATATCCAATTTATTCTACAATCATATTTTCTTTCTCTTTTTGTTTCAATTTGAAAGAAAAGATGTTTTTTTTATCTTTAGCTAATTGTGCAAAAGGTGTTAACATATTATTTTTTCTAGGATTTTTTTGCATCTGAAGTTGGTGGGGTTCAACATGTTGCTTTAACTTATAACGAAAGAGGTCAATCCAAGGGTATTGCCACTATTGTTTTCAAGTCTTCAGTTAATGCTAACAAGGCTGTTGAAAAGTACAATGGTGCACCAATTGATGGTGGTTCCAATAAGTTGAAATTGGAACTGATTATTGATCCAACCAAGAAGCCATTGACCACCAGAATTATTGCCAACTCTGTTGCTGGTAAGAAGGCTGCTAAGGATGATAAGAAGCCATTGAAGGCTAAAGCCAACAAGAATGGTGCTGGTGCTGCTAAGAAGCAAGGTGCTGCTAAGTCAAAGCCAAAGTCCAAGAGACCAGCCAAGAAGACTATTGAAGAATTGGATCAAGAAATGACTGATTACTTTGAAAAGAAGGATTAAACATAACTTCTTGAAGCTATAGTGTTACACAAAAGGTTGAAGCTTTGTATTAATTTTTTAATTCGTTATTTTGGTTGTATTTTAAAAAATGGTTTTTCTTCTTATTATTTGTTATTATTATTATATATTATATACAAGAATCCTTTGTGTTGATAAATATTTGTAGTGGTATTATATTCTTTTTTCTTTATTTCTTTTCGTGATCTTTTTCGTATTCTTCAACTTTAGTCTTAAAGAAGGACCAAGTTGTTAATCTGTCACCCTTCTTTCTTGATTGATAACTATTACCAGCACCTTCGAACTCACTTTTTCTTTGATATTCCCCATTAGATTCAGCAAAACCTGGTTTAATTTTGGCAATGTTCAAGTCAGTAGCAGGAGCAGAACTAACATAATCAGGGACAAAAGTTTCCTCTTTTCTGTTTGAAATCAAGGTCTTTGTGACAAAGATGGTTCCGATGGCGATGGATGTGATGAAGAAGATGTTGCTAGCGACGGCTTTGAATGGGTTGCTCATTGTTATATATTATCTTATAGTGAGTGTAACTAGTATTGGTAGACTTAAAAGTCTTCGTTTCTTCATTTCCCGAAACCGCTGATTTTTTTAAAAATTTGAATCGTCACGTGACTTTTATCAGAATCGTCCATTTTGAATGTGGAGAAGATTTCTTTATGACTATTATACTTATCTTATATTGATATATTGATATAATATATTGATTTGGTTAGATTATATTCATATTCTATTTATTACTATGAGTGAAGCTGATCCTTTGGCACACGCCTTATCTGGTGGTATTGGAGGTGTTCTGTCCATGGCAGTCACCTATCCATTGGTTACTCTATCAACTTTGGCCCAAACTAGATCTGAAAAGTCCACTGACAAGTCTGCAACTAAAGCAACAGAAGAGAAGGATGTTAAGGATATTGATGAAGCTACAACTACAACTACAGCCAAGAAGGAAAAGGTTTCTGTCTTAACTGCTGCTAAATATCTGTACAAAAACGAAGGTATTGTTGGTTTCTACTCTGGTTTGGAGAGTGCAATTTTTGGTATGTTTTTAAACAACTTGGTTTATTACTACTTCTATGAACTTACTGGTAAGTTTTTACAAAGAAGAAACAAGGGTAATACCAAGTCCAATGGTTTATCCACTGCCCAAAGTATTGTCACGGGTGCCGTTGCTGGTTGTTTTACCGTGTTTGCAACAAATCCAATCTGGGTTGCCAACACAAGAATGACTGTCAATGGGAACAACAAAAAGAGCACATTGGGTGCAATCATTGAAATCATCAAGAAGGATGGGTTCAAGACGTTGTTTGCCGGTGTCATGCCAGCGTTGATTTTGGTTTTGAACCCAATTATTCAATACACTATTTTCGAACAGTTGAAGAATTTCTTGAATAAGACAAAGAAATCTGGTATGACTTCTATTGATGCGTTTTTCATTGGTGCTTTGGGTAAATTGGCTGCTACTGGGTCCACTTATCCATACATCACAGTGAAGTCAAGAATGCATTTGAAGAAGAATGGTGAGTCTAAAACCATTTGGCAATGGTTTAAGGAAATCTATGTTAATGAGGGTGTTCAAGGGTTTTACAATGGTATTACTGTGAAATTGTCCCAATCTATTATGACTGCTGCTTTCTTGTTTTTCTTTAAGGAGGAATTGGTCACATTAAGTGTCAAATTGTTGAAAGTGGCTAGACAATCAAAACTACGTTCATTGAAGAAATAGATTATTTCACTAATGAATCTATATTATATATGTATATGTATGTATATTTTTGAATATTAAAACATAGAACTCTATCTATTATGAATAACTTTTATCTTGTATATAAATAATTGTATGACTTTTTTCTTTTGAATCTCAACCAAACACTTGTTTCAACTTTTCATAAGTGAAAAAGATTACAGCATTTGAAGGAACAGCTCTAATCAAAGTGATACCCAAGCCTCTATAAAATGCCTTAAACCCACCATGTTTATAAATAATCTCTGCTGTTGAAACAAATGACACTTTAGCCTTTGGATTGATGACACTAGTTGTTTGCATTTTAGATTTGATTGTATCTGCAGGGAATAGTGATAAATTATATGCGATACCAGCGCAAGCACCACTAACCAACAATTCTGGAGTTGTATTTTTATCTTGAGAAGACACATCTGATCTTTGTAATCTAATTTTTTTCAATTGTAAAGAAACAAACTCGTACGTCCCAAACCATGATGCAGACCCACCACATTCTCTCAGTAATGTTCCTGTTTGGCCCAGCCAAAACCCTTTAAACCCATCGGTGCGATGAACTTGTTTAATCAATTGTATGATACCAGAAGATTTATCAGTATAAACCTTCTCCACTTGCATCTTACACTTGATCAATTCAATAGGAGTCAACACAAACGAAGCAACGAACCCACTGAACCCACCACACGCCACCAAATAACCTATTGCCAACTCATTACTATGCACCACTTGGGTTTTTAAGAAATCTTGGGCCAGGTTATAACTCACGAATAAGCATGCGTTTTCGGTAGCTGCGCCAATGATGGGAGACGTGATTCCTCTGTAAAAGCCCCATAAGCGTTCGTTGTGCCATGTTTGCTTGATGCAGTCCCATGGTCCTGTGAATTTGAGAGGTTTGTCTTGTGGTTGGGATTGAAGACGGACTTTTATCGTGTCGAATGGATATTCTATAATCTTTCCAGTGCAACCAGATAGCTAAAAAAAAAATGTGTTAATATAACAAAAAAACGGATAACCAACTCTGTGCATGTGATACCGAACCAAACAGTATATCCTTAAGACTGTCTTTTAGATATGCCTGTTTTTCACTCATTGTGTCTTCACGAGGATTAATTGATTGTTGATTATGACTGAAAAGTGATGATGACTCGAAGAAGACAATTTTTCATCTGAAAAAAAAATGGTGGAGAAACTCATCGCATCGCATCGCATTGTGAAATGAAGGTGAGGAAGTGGTATATGTTATTGTACTATCATATTATTATTGTTCCATTATTCCATCTTGTTTCTTATTATTCCTCATTGTTCATGTTGTATCTTTTTTTCCAGTTGCTATTCATAATTGGAATCTTATTGATCTGGTGTAATTGTTATGGGAATGTAACTGCGATGAGATTGATGTATGTGTATTATGTACTACAAGAATATGACTTAATATAATAAGTTATAACTTATGATAATGATAATGAATCATGATATAGATATACATATATCTGTAACATCACAAACAAGGTTTATATCAATATTCACAAACAATACTAGTAGTAGTACTAGTATAGAATCAGATTCTCCTATAAATAATTCATGCACTATTATATAATCAATGATTATATAATAACTTATAAATAAAAATATTCACCATGACGTCATTTCAGATATTTTATATAAACTTTGCTATCAAATAAACTACTAAAAAAAATCAGAAGGATTAATTCAATCTTAACCTTTTAATATATCAGATATCAGATATCAGATTAATCATTATAATTATCACAGGTTACATAATACAGATCACAGTGCAAACAATATAAACTATAACACAACAAACAATGCAAAGACCACAGCTCAACAGACACTTGACCCAACCTCAACCAACACCAACACTATCTGATAACGCACTCGACCTCTTTTCCTTAAAGGGCAAAGTGGCCTCCATCACAGGCTCTTCCCAGGGGATTGGTCTTGAAGTTGCCAAAGCCTATGCCCAGGCAGGTGCTGACGTTGCCATTTGGTACAACTCCACCCCTGCTGACGAACTCGCTGCTTCCATTGCTAAACAATATGGTGTCCGATGCAAGGCTTACCAGGTGTCATTAACAGACTTCGAGTCAATACAAGGGGCAATCAGCCAGATTGAACAAGACTTTGGCACAATTGATATCTTTGTGGCCAATGCGGGCGTTGCATGGCAAAAGGGTGCTTTATTGGATCAAGAGGATGATTCAGAGTGGCATAAAGTTATTGATTTGGACTTGAACTCTATTTATTACATATCTAAAGCCATTGGGAAAATATTCAAGAAAAATGGTCATGGATCTTATATCATCACAGCTTCAATGTCTGGACATATTGTGAATGTTCCACAGTTACAAAGTGGGTATAATGCTGCGAAGGCTGGTGTTTTACATTTGGCTAGATCTTTGGCTGTTGAATGGGCTGGGTTTGCAAGAGTTAATACTGTATCTCCAGGCTACATTTCTACAGAATTGACCAAATTTGCAAATCTTGATTTGAAAAAGAATTGGTGGACATTGACTCCAATGGCTAGAGAAGGTTCACCAAAAGAATTGGTTGGTGCTTATATCTATTTAGCTTCTGATGCTAGTACTTTTACCACCGGGGCTGATATTAAAGTTGATGGTGGATACACTGCTTTATAATTATAATCATATTAAATCTTGATTATATATATATATTGTGCTATTTATATTCAACAAACTTTTGATGTAGCCTGTAGTAAATATGCAGTCATGATACTGTTTTTATTGTTATAATATTGTTGTGTTATGCGGTTTTGTGTCAAACAAACTTTAATTAAAACTTGTGCAGAAAATAAAACATTCAGATTTCATGATGTTCTTTGGGTGAAACAGTACTACTGGTCATCTACTTAGTTATAACATGGCACAGTTCATTAAGAGGTCCAAAGTTGAGGTTATCCCATCATCTTCAAGAAACACCAATTATAGTACTTTCTCAACTGAACAACATGCCCCATCTCCACCATCACCATCAGCATCGCCATCATCTACAAAATCTCAGTCAATAGTTGACCATGATCCAATAAGATTGAACACTCCACCAATCAGTATCACAATTGTTGATGATGTTTTGGATAGTGCTGCTTTTGAATATTCCATAGCTTCAACTGCAACTAGATTTTGTGCCGGTACTGATGCTTCTTCACATTTACCAATCTCTGCTCCATTGATCTCATCAAATCATAAAATCTGTTCAAATGAGAGAGATAATGAAGAGGAGGAGGATGATGATAAGTATATCACATGTGCTGAAACCCAACAACATAGTGCTGGATGCAGTCCATCTACAAATGGAACAAGACATTATGATAGTTTTGCAGATGGATTCACTCCAACTATAACTTCCTGGACACGATTTAATGATATTTTGAAAAGATATACAACATCAACTAGTCGATTAACAACAAGAATATCACAAACTACTACAATTATTGATGATGTGGAAAGTCAACAGCGTCCAAATGTATTGTATTCGACTATAAATTATAATAATTCAAGTACATTTCTTTTGAATCCAAATTCACAGCCCTATAATAGTTCTAATAATAATCAATCAGATACACTTTCTATTGATCCTAAAGTTTTTGTTGTTATTTTATTTGTGGTTTTAATGATTGTGATTATATCTCTTTTGAGCTCATCCATATAAATTTAATACGTTCCTCTTTTGCGAATCGAACCTGTAGATCTTCTTTGCAAAAAAATTATTTATGTATGGTGTTTCCCCTACCAATTTTGTTATAAAAAAAATTTTAAAGCGATGAGCTAAATCAAACAGACAATCAAATCAATTCAAATTTGAATTTTGATATATTATCACATAATATGGCTAAGAAGATTGTGTTTGGTGATGATTCACCAGTTAGCAAAGGTAATGATAGTTTTCATACTGCTGATGAAGGTTTAGAAAACTCTGAGGAAGATAATGAAGAAGAAGAAGAAGACAGTGATGAAGAAGACAGCAGTGATGATGATGCTCCAGAAGAAGAAAGTATAAGCACTGGTAAGAAGCAACTAGAAGACAAGCTAGCAACACAGGCTGCTGCTCTAAAGAGACAAGAAGAACTACAGAAGTCCAAAAGACAAGAACAACAATCAAGATTCCAAAAACAACAAGAATTGAAAAAGGCTAAACTGGAACAGTTAAAACAACGTCAGTTACTAGAAGCAGAGAAACTGGCGGAGATTGCCAAAGAGCGTGAGATCAAGGCAAAGGCAAAGGAACTGGAGGCACAGGTGTTGAATGAACAGATGCGCAAGGCCATGCTAAAGAAACAAAAAGTACAGCAGTTGAACAAGATCCAGAAACAGAGGAGCGAGGCTCGTAAAGTTGCAGGCGATGTGCATGTCGTTGTGGAAAAGACTGTTGCAAAGAAGGCGGCTTCCAAGACTCGTGCTAGTAGAGATTCATTACTTGCTAAGCGTAAGAAGAGATTGAACAAGAGAGTATGAGGATGAATAATTTATTCATAATGAGATGAAAAAGAATTGGATTGTTTCTTTGAATGTCAATTATTTGATGAGGGAAAAGAGATATTGCTTATGATGGTGATCAAATATCTACTACATCTGATTGATTATTCAACATTTAAAGTGTTGACTGTTTTTTTAAAGGTTGTCTTTGAAAATGAGATACGACAAGTAATATAAGACGTGTATATTATTATAATTGGTATTAATGGGTAGTGTATACATATTCACATTTACAGAAATACTATGTGATGCAGCTGAACTACTACACAATTTCCTGTTTTGTACGGTGTAGATTATTCCTCTTATGGCCGGTTCATGTACGCTTAAGCAGCTTGGGGGTTGAATCTATGATCTGACCATAATGATGCCCATTACGGTTTACCTACTAGTACATATCGCGATCTAATATTCTAATTTCTCACTATACAACACAATGCACATACTACTTATTACATAGTGCAGATGTCCCGTACTGTAGTCTGTTACTACTGTATCGTTGCTAAAAGGACTATCACCTTTATAAATTCTAATATACAATTTATTCCACTAGCCGTGCATATAAAAACGTTAAATCAATTAAAGAATTTGGTATCCCGATTCCCCAGGGCCCAGTGGTCAGGACTCAGGACTCGGGAAACTATGTAGTATGTACTACGTAGTTATCACTGGTCAGTGGTAAACCGCAAGCCGTAATGCACAGAACTCAGATCTTAATCGGCCGACGAACAAACTCTGCATTAATTTGTGTCACTGTCTATTAAAGTTCAACATAGATTGAATAAGAAGAAATATAGCGGACAGAGGATCGACAGTACAGCTTGGTACTAAAGCATTATATTACTCAAGTTTCAACTTTCAACGTCATATAATTGGAATTGGAATTTGGGATGAATTGATGCTAATCAGAGACACAAAAAGTAACGTACGGTCAGCTGTACAGCTTTTTACTTTTTACTTGAAAATTGATTGTCAATTGGTTGCTTGAAATTAGAAATTAGTAGTAGTACATACTCCAGATAAGTATGTAGTATTAGTAACTTTAATTAGTACTCCGTTTGTATACAGTACTATTGGCATAATTTCATGTGTTTTTAACGTCACGGTTAACCGATTATGATTGATTAAAGATAGATTCAAGATTTACCCCATCAATGATCATACATAATTTTAGGCGGACGGACTTGTACAGATACACTATCATCTCGTTTAATTTGGTTGTGTTTCATTTATGATCAGTTGTTTCACTCAAGAACTCAGACTCAAGGGATTCTAATTTCTCAGTAGTACCACAGTCGTGAGTCGTGACCATGCATTTAGTATTTAGTACACTGTGCACTGTGCACTGTGCACTGTGAACTTTGAAGTGGTGGGGAAAAGATTGATGCATGCTAAAAATATGATCGTCAAGATTCAAGTTTAATAAAGAAGTATCCAACAAACTCAATTAGAAGTTCTGAATTCTAGTGATTCATGAATTATAACATTTGGGTTTTGTTCCTTACAAGTTTGAAGTTCCTCGGCTTTTTCAACGTTATCTGATCTGTGAAGTTTTTGAGCATATGTAGTTTTGAACTTGAACTTGAAGATCATACATATATGATATTACAGGTTCTACGGACACATGCGGTATTTGGCCTTCGGGTTGTCTATCAACAATACGTAACATAAGGTTTTCTAAATTGCATCTTATCCTCGGCCGCTTGAGATTCATGGATCTTAATTACACCAGCCGTAGAATCTCAAGATTGGGAAGATAATTAATTATTGATCAAAGTTATGTAAGTTCTATGATACTGGTTTTTTCTTTACTTCCATAATTATGATTAAAAATTGTATATTCCCAAATTCCAATCTAATTATCGGGCCTCGGCTCTTAACTTTTACCAAAATCATAATTATACCAATATTGATCAAATCAATATTGGATAATCTACCAGCTTCATTAATATTACAATAGAGTTATAGACCAGTTAATTAGATCTCTACCATAAAAATTTGTTTCATCTGTTCGTAATTAATTATTTATTATTGTAACATCATCTAAAACCAAACTTAAAAAAAAAATAAAAAACAATACATCATTCATATCACATTGATCATTGGTATCTGCTAACATGTGGCATGTATACAGGAGGAAACTGTCTTGTCTGGTATACCAACATAGGAGCTGTTGGTACTGTGCCTTGCTCAGTCAGAAGCGGCACTTGTTGGGGCACTGGTGCCTGTTGTGCTGGTGAAATGCTATGATGCAGCTGATGATGATGTGGTTGTACAGTGTGATTCAATGCAACTGGAGTGATTATTTGTCTTTGTAATGGAGCATAAGAATTTGTAGCAGCAGTAGTTGGTGCCACACCGTTCAATTGATTCAACAGAATGGTTTCTCTCACTGTAGACCAGTTCTTTCTTGTATGTGGGGCTCTCTTGACAATCTTTCCAGAGTTCAATGCATTAGCAGCAGCTTCCGGTCCATCTCTTTTCAAAATCTTTGCATGGTATAATCCACAGGCATTACACAGAGTACGAGCACCGTTTGGGCCTTTTCTCCATTCTGGGGTCTCCGTGATACCACAACGTTGACAAAACAATGGGGCTTTGCTCTTGCGATCATATTTCACCTTGTTGGAACGCTTCTTTGGTGCAGAGGTGGTGCTAACAACAGGAACATCTTGATGTGCAGCATGTACTAATGTTGGAGATGCACTGATTGGAGAAACTAGATGGGTAGACTGAGCAGTATGTTTCTGCTGATGTGTGTATTTATAAGGCTGTTGTTGTTGTTGTTGATGCTGTGGGTAATGCACGGTTGGTACACCTGGAGCTGAACCATGTGTGTAAACTGGGTAGTAAACCACTTGTTGGGTAACCTGACCATTATTAGTGGCTGTAGCTGTAGTTGGATTTGTAGTGCTGGTAGCTTCTTGCTGTGGATAAGAGTAATGTTCAGATGATGGTGCAGAAAAACTAGATCTCGTTGCTGATTTTGGGGCTCTGGTAGCATAACCTGATGCTGGAGTGGTTGGGGCAGTTTGGTATTGATAAGATGGAGTAGTTGCAGAAGAGACTGTTTGGGTCGTTGGAGTGGTTGGAGAATGCAATAATAACGAGTCTGGCTTTGGTAGATATGTGAATTCAGAGGATCTTGGTTTAGGTAAACTTGTGGAGTAGCTGCTTAAAGATGGCAAAGAGTGGGAAGGTAGCATCACCATCAATGGAGTGTTCAATGATGAAGCAATATTGGAGATGGAAGGAAGGGATATGTTGTTCTTGTGACTCATTTCTAGCTTCAACATTATGGATGTGTTATAAAAGAGATCAGTGTGAGCAAATTATAGAGAGGGGGATTCGTAGCAAATATATTATCAAAAAAGGTGAAATTGGTGATATAATGGATAATTAGATCAAATCAGAGAGGTGTTGTTTGGGTGTGTCAAAAACGTTCTTTCTGGAGTTGTGATAACTTGTGATTAGATATTCAAAGATGGGAATATAATAATGTAAAATGTAAAAATGATGGAAACAGAAGTTAGCTAAAGAGTTTAGCTAAAAAAATAAAAAGCGTAAATATTAAAGCAATGGGGGTGTTGATAGCAAAAAGTAGTTTGAGAAGTTGAGGCTAAAGAACTGAAAACAATTAGAAATGATTTAACAGTTATAGCAACAAATACCACAAAAAAAAAATTGGTGTGAAGAATATTCAAATGAGGAGATAGTTGAGTGTGTTTAGTAGAGCAGTTGCATGTGTATATAAGTTTTATGTCAAAAACCTTATCCGATATCTGGGGGTTGTATAACTCTTTATATAACATTCTCACGAATCCAACACTTAAAATGCAGGTTCTTGAAACAAAAGGCTTGGAGTTGGGACGCCCTCCTCTGCCTTCGCTGTGATCAGCTGCAGAAAACTTCCATCACAGTCTGCAACAAGATTTTAAGGCTGCATCATGCATGATTTCAAAAATTATGTTTGGATTATGCAATAAAGTATGCAGACAACAAACCTGCGGAGTTGCATAAATGAGTGCACATATGCGTCACATGCATGTTTCAGTTGTGCGTCGCCTCTGTGTGTGTATGCAGCATCTTTCTGATGCATAGCTAATGGATTACGGTCAGTCATAGTAGAAAAATAATTGTGCAGCATCTGCCAGAAGTATACACTAAATCGCGCTTTGTAAAATTTCGTTAGCATAAACTTGAATAAATAATAAGATTATGGCTGTTATTTCATGTGACGGCTGTAAAAGACAGCTTCTTTTAAGGCCAGATACTCATGATAAATCTGGATAATGATCTGATTTATGGTTAGTTTTGATGCATATTGGGCACTTTCTTGCTGTTTCCACGTCTGTCTTGAATCATTCACCCTTTCATTAATTAACCCCTCCATCATTTGTCTACATGAAACACTTTTCTTTGATGTGCACTGTGTTCAATGTTGTGTAGTATGTATATGTAGTATGTACTACTTTTCTTTGATTTTCAAGATTTTTGTGCGAAAAAGAAAAGTGTTCAAAGTTCAAACTTCGTAACTGATCTGCCAATTTAGTGAATCTTGTTGAGGATCTTCTTTTAAACTCTGTCATATTTCTTAGATTTTGTGTGTGTTTCTTTAATGGATCTAAATCTCGGTTTAGCATGGAAGGAAGTTGGAAGCCTCTTTCCCTCTCTGTCCAGTCAGTGACACAGTGTCCGCCAAAACTTCTAGTTGAAGCTTGAAGTCAGTTCTATGTACTATGTACTATGTAGTACGTACTACGTGTGTATGTACTATATTAACTACTTAGTACTAGCTACAGTCTACTACACAAGGTACAACCTAGAAGAAGAAAAAAGAGTATAATACTATGTTCTAACCTTACAAGTTGCAATCACCACGAACAGTACAAATACCAATCAATCAATTGTAACCGTTTAATATCAATCTGGAATCTGGATTCTGGAAAAATCAAACGCTTATAGTACATACATCCTCATCGAGGGTTCATAATTCAAATTTCAAATCAGCCTTAACTTCAATTTCCCATAATGAATTATTCCATATTTCCCATAATTAATTGTATGCCTGTCTAACAACTCAAACATTAACACATCATTTCGCTGTAATTACCGTGGTGTCTTAGTTCACTATGATTCCGACTTCTTCCTAAGGCTTTCTAGAAGAGTTCTTCTTTTGGTACGTCCGGCGTCGTAAGTTGTAACTTGAATAGTATTTACTATATTAGCGTCGCTTTGTACTTTGTATATGTACTAACGATTGAGGTGATTACTAGTAGTACTACCCATCTTGTACCACTATACTGGAAACAACAAAACCCCCCATGAAAACAACTGTAATTTGTAACTTGTTGTCCCACTTGTTGTCCCACAGTGCACACCTATGTACATAGTATGTGGTATGTACCTGTTTATGATGGTATGTCAATGTACTGGGCTGTAGATAAATGTAGATAAATGTATTTCTTTCTTTGTCATTTCTCACAAAACTTCAAAGCAAAAATAAAACAAAAATCAAAGAGAAGTAAACCTGGCATCATCATGGATTCTTTCAACTTTGGTGCCTCTCTGGCAGTCAATATCAGTATTAATTACATACGTCTCACAATCATCAAAGTGCCTCAGAGGCTCAGAAGTTAGAACTTAGCGGCATTCAAAGGCAACTACGCTCTACCTTATTCAACTAAAAGTGTTGATCTACATAAAATTGTAATATGTAAATGAGTGATGGGCATTGGGCAATGGGCATCAAACAAGTAATATTTTGAATATGGATCTCAGTTACATTATAGGGGTTCCAAGTTTCAAGTTTGCATGTCCAATATCCATTGTCGACTTGACTCTTGACTTCATATTCTTATTACTTATAGTACTTCTATTATTATTCATGCAAGACAAATAAACTAAAAAAAGTTCATTGTAATTGAGAAAAGTTAAACGATTGTCTTGAATTTCTATTGAATATAATCTTGATCTAGAACTCACGGTCTCGCACTATGTTCGTAAATGTACTATATACTAGAAGTATATACGACATCTACACCAAGTAACAAATTACAACAATTACTTCAAGGCTCATTACTATTCAAAAAGTAATTTACTTGTAATTATTTTTCAACCCTCGCGAGTCACCACAGCTACCATATTAGAGGAATATACACGGCAAATTCCAGGAACAACAGGCGCAAATACATCCCCAACAATTTTACAAATCTCGATCCAACCAACTGCACTCCTGCCAAATTCCAACCATAGACATGAACGATTAGCTACGTTTCTACAAGATCTTGAGGCTACAATCTACTACACTGCGTTGTAGTACTAGTAGTAGTAGTTGCTTAACAAAGTCTTTTCACTTGTACAAAATCAACTTATTTTAAGGTTTCATTCAAAAGTCAAACCGTTTATGACAAATTCTTTAGGGTGCTTAACCACTAAACCCAACATCTTTATTCTTCCATTCGATAGACACTTATCTTGCTGTAGTACTAGTTTTTATCATTTTCTACTACGTCTTTCATCTTCTAAAGAGATATCGGCCAAGTACACGTTATACCTCGCCGAAATACAATCCAGATATCATAGATACATCAATACTCATTACTGATAGTAATAGTAGTGACAAAGCTCATAGTTGTAACTTGTATACACTATCATGTGTTACGCACAGACACATGAGAAAATGGTACACTCTTTGGGTCAACCAACCTATGAATCATGGTTCAGCTTTCCAGACGTCTTTTGCTGTACATTATGTATTGTGATGTGCGGTAATGCATGTGGATTTGGACCCGCAGCAGCAGCACCTTTGTGCTTTCAAAAGTAGTTCTGCCTCTCGACTCTCCACTGTCCAGTGTTATTTTCACTTTTGGGGTTCGACGTTGGTTGTCAATGGACATATATGATGAGCATTGAGCACATTTCATGCTCTTGTTTAGTTTTTAATACCTAGCAGTTTTTTAAGTTCTGATTTTCATGAGTATTAATTTTGAAGTAATAAAGGTAGTACTGTTGGCATTTGAATATTTAATACAATTCTTGAGCCTTGGTGCGAAAGTTTAGTTGAAACTTGGCACTCCAAGTATAATTCATTACTTTCTTTATGTAACTTCCAAACACACCCATTCAGGAATCAAAATTCAGTACATGCTGTCAAGTTTTAACAATCTAATTCATCATAAAGTCTATCGGGCTTCTTCATACCTTATGTGAAGCACACGTATGTAATACATGGAATCATGGATTATAATAACAAATTAAATGAAAAAGTTTCCTCGAATCTTAAATTTCTATAATAAATATTTATCCGATGTACTACTTACTATAAGCAAAACCTATTAATTTTACGTTCTCGCTCTACGGGAGTAAGCGGAAACCGTATTTTGTAGAGATATCGTTCAAAAATGTCTTCTGGTAGGTTAGTTGTTAATAGTTATGATGGTTTTAACTTTTGATATAATAAAATGTAGCTTCTTGATTTT
>JAJLVX010000046.1:0-43946 GCA_030564525.1 Liangdongia berthetii | reverse complement strand
CGTTATGGCTGGAGAAATATCAACAGCAGAAATATTCTCCACATGTGGCAACTTATAGCATTATTTTATCTCAGTTTGTGTTGCATATCCTTCTATTCAGGGCCAGGTTCAGAGCATTGGGTGTTGTTAAATTCCAAGAACAATATTACAACAAGGCCAAGGCAATATTCAAAGATGTTGTTGAGTTTATTGAAAAATTAAAACCAACTGAAATTAAAGGGTTTTGGTATAATTGGTCCCGCTCGTTATTTATGTATTTCAAAGATTTTGCAGTGTTTTTGATAATTACATCGAAAAGCAAGGAAGACTCTGTTGAAGTTTTAAGCTTGACAAAGACATACCGAGAGTGGTTGGAATTGAACGCCAGTAGCTTGTGTATATTATGGACTTCCTTGTTAAGATTAAACACAGCTACGTCCAGCATCGGTACACATTTCAAAAAGATTTCAAAGAAACAGTGAAAACTAAAACTACATAGGCATGCATATTGATGTATCTTATTTGTTGATTTCCTAATTAGGCAATTTCAGTGTAGCTTTTGTATTGTTTATAGATTTTGGTTTGGCCAGCAAAAATTTGTCCAGACTCCAACTTCTTGAAAAACTGATTTGGATAATGTGAGTTAGCGTTCGATAAAAACAACAAGGACCCTGTTTTAGATATTACTTTTGTGTGACGGGTTTGTTCTTTTCACGGTCCACACATTAAAGTGAGTGTTATTGATGATATCATTCTTTTTCTGAGCGCAATGATTATCATAAAGAAGACAATTGTCAATTTTTATTTCATATCGGTGGTGATAGCCCCTTTTTGACTTGAACAAATTCAACTAACAGTTTAAATAGAATTATCGAAAATGACTTCTATGTTTAAGAAGAGTGAGCCTGACTTGTTAACAAGTATCAAAAAGGCATGTTCAATTGATGAAACTGCTCCGAAAAGAAAGCATGTCAGAGCTTGTATCGTGTACACTTGGGATCACAAGTCATCTAAAGAGTTTTGGAATGATATGAAAATTCTGCCTATTCAAAACGATGAAGTTCAACTATTTAAAGCATTGATTACCATCCATAAAGTTATCCAAGAAGGTCATCCATCTGCTTTGGCGGGTGCTATTAAAAATAACAGTTGGATCGAAAGTTTAGGTAGAGCTGTTCATGGATCCAAGGGCTATGCTAGATTGATCAAAGAATATGTCAACTACTTATTGAGAAAGTTGTTCTTCCACAATCAACACCGAGGTTTCAATGGTACCTTTGAGTATGAAGAATATGTTTCTTTAGTAACTGTTCAAGATCCAAATGAAGGTTATCAAGCTGTTACTGATTTGATGGATTTGCAAGATTCCTTGGATGATTTCCAAAGAGTCGTTTTTGCTAGTATCTCGAATGACAAAAAATCTGAATGCAAGATCTCTGCTTTAGTTCCATTGGTTGCTGAATCTTATGGTATTTACAAGTTTGTTACTTCAATGTTGAGAGCCATCCATCACTCAATTGGTGAAGACGAGATCTTGCTACCTTTGATAGAACATTACAATTCACAGCATGCTAGACTATATGAGTTTTATGCTGATTGTTCTTCTATCCGCTATTTGACTTCATTGATTACAATTCCAAAATTGCCAAAGAATGCACCTGACGTTCTTGTTGACGATGATGATGATGAAAATGTCCCAAGACAAAAGAAAGCACCAACTCCTGAGCCTGAACCTGAACCTGAGCCAAGTCCTGAACCTATCACTGCTCAACCAACATCTGGTACAACACTTGCTTACCAACAACCAATTGCTGTTCAACCAACCGGTGTTGATTTTTGGGCTACTCAACAAAATGCTTTTGAAGCTGAGCAACAAAGATTGGCATTAGAGCAACAGCAACAAGCTCTAGCTCAACAACAATATGCCGAACAACAACGTGCTTTGTTTGAACAACAGCAACAACAACAGGCTGAACAGCAAAGATTAGCACAAGAACAGTTGATGAGAGAACAAATTCAAAGTCAAGCTCAAGGTAGAGTCGCGGAACTGGAACGTGATCTATTGGGGTTGAGAGGTCAATATGAGAGAGATCAGTTGTTATTAAGCCAATATGATCAAAGAGTCAAAGATTTGGAAGCCGAAATTGCTAATACAACCACATCTGCTACTCAACAACTAGCATCTAAAGATGAACTGGCTAACAGTTTGCAAGAACAAATTACTTTGTGGAAAAACAAGTATGAGTCTTTAGCCAAATTATACTCACAATTAAGACAAGAACATTTGAACTTGTTAAACAAATTCAAAAAAGTCCAACAAAAGGCTGCTTCTGCTCAAGAGGCCATTGATCGTCGTGAAAAATTGGAGAAAGATCTAAAGGCTAAAAACATCGAATTGGCTGGTTTGATTAGAGAGCGTGACAGAGCTAGGTTAGATTTAGAGAAGGTTAAAGGTGGTAAAGATAGTGAAATTGACAAGTTAGAACTACAAGTTAGAGACTTGACTTTGAAGTTAGATGACTCTGAAAGAAACCAATCTTCTAACTTATCTTCCATCTTTGCTCAGCACAAGAAAGAAATTTCTGCTTTACAAGATAAATTGAATGAACAATCCAAGGCCGTTAACCCAGACCTGGAAAGACAATTGAAGGAAAAGGAGGAAGAATTGGAAATCATCCAACAAACAATGGACGAAGCTCTTCAAGAATTGGCCAAGTCTCAACAAGAAAAAGATGCTGCTGTTGATGAACAGATTGACATGGTTTTGGAAGACCACTTAGCCAAATTGAACTCATTAGTCGACGCCATTTTGGCTAGTGGTATTAAGAGAATTCAAGATTCTGTTCATGAATTAGATTCTCCAATGCAAGCTGGTAACCAAAACTCTTCCCCAGAATATTTGTTGTCTGTCATTGAGAAAGCTTCCTCTTCTTCAACTGACTTTGCTGACTCGTTTAACGATTTTATTGCTGATGGTCCAAATGGTGATCACTCTGCTATCATCAACTCCTTAAACGATTTTTCTTCTGCTATCTCTGACGTTTTGTTGAACTCAAAGGGTATTGTTAGATTGGTTAAGACAGATGCTGAAGCTGAGCATATCATCAATATTGCCAGATCATCTGCCACTGAGTCTGAAAAATTCTTCCACTCATTATTGTCTTCCCAATTGAAGGGTAATGAAGAAGATAAGACTGAAGTTGTTATCACTGGTAACCTAGATGTTCAAGAAAAATTGCAACAGTTGAGTGATTTGGCTGAAGGTTTAGCACCAAAATCTAAGGCATTAGCTACATCAGGTGATTTGGGTGAAGTTGTTGATAACGAATTGACATCTGCAGCTAAGGCCATTGCAGATGCTTCTCGTCATTTGAACTCTCTATTGTCTAAACCTCAGGATCCAACACTATCTTCTATTGATTTGGAAATTAACAAAGCTATTTTGAGTGCTGCAATGGCAGTCACCAATGCTATTGCATTTTTGATCAAAGCCGCCATTGAGTCCCAAAATGAAATTGTTGCACATAATCAAGGTACTGGATCACGTTCTCAATTTTACAAGAAGCACAACAGATGGACTGAAGGTTTGATTTCTGCTGCCAAGGCTGTTGCTGGCTCTACTAAGATCTTGATTAGCAGTGCTGATGGTGTTCTAAGTGGTAATAACTCATATGAAGAACTTCTAGTTGCATCTAATGAAGTTGCTGCCTCCACTGCCCAATTGGTTGCTGCTTCAAGAGTGAAGGCTACATTCATGTCCAAGACACAAGATCAATTAGAGACAGCTAGTAAGACTGTTACATCTGCTTGCAGAGCTTTGGTTAACCAAGTGAAGGACATTTTGAAAAAGAGATACGATGTTGAATCCGAAGTCGATTACTCTAAGCTATCCAATCATGAGAACAAGACTGTTGAGATGGAACAACAAGTTGAAATTTTGAAGTTAGAAAATGCATTGAATGCTGCCAGAAAGAGATTGGGTGAAATTAGAAAATACGGCTACAGAGATGGTGACAGTGATGAGGAATAAAACACTAAATAAATGTCTATTTTAGAGTCAATCGTATTGTAACCTAAGAATTGTGTAGATCTGACTTTTCATTTTGTTTTGTACGCATTCTTTTATTGGTAAACTAGAAGAGTTGGTTAATGAATAGGAATAATTAATTTTTGAGATTTGAACTTACCCACACACGCACTTGAAGAGGAGTCAGACCGCACTTTTCAGCGATCAACTTGCGTTCCTTGCTATTTGGAGCCCTTTTAGATTCAAAGATGTTTTCAAGGAATATTTTGGTTTCTCTTGATATGGAAGTACGTTTTCTATTCTTAATATTTGCATTGCTGTGTTGCTCGACAGCATCATAACCTTCATGACCCTCAATATAGCTATTCGTAACAGATACAGAAGACTTCTTCAAGTCGTATGGTTTGATATTGTATTTGTAATCACAAGAATCAAATCCATTATCGAGATCGTCTATTCCTCCATTAGATCTTGTTAATCCTATTAGAATTTTTTTGTAAGTTTTTGAAAGTTCCCCCTTTGAAATCAAATGAGTATCCTTATTTGTTAGTATGAACAGCAAAAACATAATCAACTTAACTTACAGTAGTAGCTCTCTCAAATGATTTCTCAAATTCATTCACTAGTTCAGATGTTCCCTGTTTTTGTGAGGATATTGTGTTTTTAAACGATACTCTTTCTTCAAAGGGATTATTAGGTATCACAGTTTTGGTGCTTTGTTCTCCACAGATTTTTTCACAGAAGCCTATCATAGACCAAAGTTTCAATTGTGCCTGTCGATGGTTATAATTATCAGATGTTGACATTTGTATGGTTGTTCAATTATACGCTTCCTCGCTGTAATAACGAACTTGGTTTCTCCCTACTAGTGTTAATTTTATTCCAAAGGTTTTTATCGGATGTTATTCGTATAAAAAAATATGATAGAAACCCCCTGTAGCCCACTTTTCCAATCCTTCCCTTCGTGGTCCGCATCCGAACACCACCGGCTCGGCACAAAAATTGTAATCCTTCGCGAAGGCCTGGGCGTGTCCCAACCAGCCAATAATCCTTCAGCGAAGGACTGAGTTTTTGGCCCATGATTTTGATCTGAAGGAGAGATTCATTTTTTATGTTACAGGAAATTCCTTCAATTTTCGCTTAGTCAGCAAAACCGGCGACATTACGTAATACATAGTTAAGCGATCTTTCGCGAAGGATTGGAAAAGTGGGTTACAGGGGGTTTCTGATGTATACTTTTTTGCAAATACAATTTATACAAAGGACGAAGACAAACGTTAATTCCCCGTTAATTAATGAAATTTTGAAGCTTTATGCTTTATGTAATTTTCTGAGCCTGTTATAATTTATTGTAAGTTGTGGTACATTCGACTCTCTGTTAATGCTTTGTTGTCTCCAAAGGAGTGCTTCCGGTAGGAATTTATTCAGGTCATGTGATGTTAGCAGATCTCACGTCTGGATCTGTTCATGCACTTCTTTTCCAAAGTCAATCCATATGGGTGAAGTTTTGTCTTCTACAAAGCTTTTTCTACAGGTAACAACATCCAGGGATCAGAATTCACTGTTCAGTGTTCAGATTCGAGCAACTAGAGTCTACTGTCTACTGTCTAGCTGATAGTGATCTGAACATTACCTCTATGAGTAATCAACTACGGCCCTTGTTGTTATTCAATAGCTTGCAAAATCTTAAAAAGTAGCCTCAAGAAGTAGGTCTTAAGAAACAAAAATAAAATAACAAAACCACCCCAACTTCAATAACTTATATTTCCTATTTGTTGAAAACAAATAGAAATTTCGATTTATTAAGAATAGAGCTACATAGTTGGAATCGAAAATGTCTTTTTTCATCGAAAACAATGATTGTCTCTCATCGTTGACCTTCAAAGTTCCATTGAATAGAGCTACGCAAAACAAAACTAATGAAAAAAGTTTTCCTTTTGTGAAAAAGCCTGACTGTAAAAACAAGATAGCAATTAACAGTCATTTTGTTAATGTAACTGAAGATTCACCAGGCTCCACCAATGTTAAATTTTACTCGCCAGAAAATGATGTCCCAAGACCTCGCAACAAATTTATTTTAGCCAGAAGCATTTTGAATAAACTGGTTAGAACATATTTCAACAGCTCAACAGAAGACATATCACGGGTTGTGTCTTTGGTAAGTATTCAAAAAGATTCACCATTATAATTGCAACTAACGTTATGTTTAGATTTGGAAAAAAAATCTGCATACTGGGTTCCAAAAATATTATAGCTATTTAGCAATGATGGAAGATTACTGGCACGAATCATATTATCCACTATATCACTATAATCCAAAGAGAAAAGAAAATTTATTGAAAGACCAAAGAACCTCAATTGTCATGATTAATTCTCAGAATTCATTGAATAATACAGGAGTTCAAACGAAGTCTGTTCTTTCTGATGTGAGAAGTATAAGCGATATATCTGATTATATTCAATTATGTTCAGGAACATCAAAAGAGGTCAAGACAAAATCAATCAAACCAAAACCAAAATCATACAAGGACTGCACTACAAAGTTTTCAATTAATCGCATTAACAAGGTAAAAAAGAAATCTATGAAATCTGGAAAAAGGCCAACTGGTAATGGATCTGAATTGATTCCAATGCGCTTAAAGTCTACAAATTCCAATAAACAGTTTTTAGGTGGGAGAGTCGAAGATGTGTGCATAGTTGGGTATGACAATGATTTGTTTGATGATAATAACTTTTTAGCTCGAGATCATATTCCACTTTAATAGTCTGTGGTTCTGTTATATGTCATACAGCTATGTGTGTACACTCATTTTAATACAAGAAAGTTATATTAATATACTATATGACTATATCCAGTAAACTGTACTAGTAACTCATAATTACATGGTTATAATTCAAGCTTTAGAATGAAAAAAGGCACTAGTGCAGCAGTTGAATCGAATCTTAATTAATATTTAATAATTTTATATGCATGATCAGTTTAGATCATTTGAAGCAGGAACCAGAATCTGATCATGAGATCAAAATGTTAAGCTGGCTCATCATGATCATAAAATTATAATCAATATTAATTATAATATTCTAATTTCTTGTAAACTATTATTTTATATATTATTTTTCTATTACAACAGTCTGCTGCTGTATTGTAGTCGTGAAATAGTACAGCTAGTACTACATACGTATATGCAGTGTGCACTGGTGACTGCAACTGCACACTGCACAGTAAATTCTGCCACTAAAAGCCGGTCGGAGTTGAAAATTTATTAAGGTACCAATTCCAATTCCCAATTATCAAATCAATCTCGATGTTAACTTGAAGAAAATAGAAAAGAGAATTGTTGGATTATAAATAGTTATAACTTATAATTTATTGCAAATTGCAATTTGCTATTTGCTATCATCTATCATGTCATGATTTATTATGATACCAAACACATCTCTTTATTCAGTTTTTTTTCCTCCAAATCGTTCAAGAATATTCAACAGTCCCACTAGCAACGGAGATTTGGCTCTTAACTATGGGGGCTGCAAGTTCATGTACGAGTAAAAAAAACCACGTACAAAATTGGCAGAGGGAAAACGAGAAGCTCACTAACAAAAAAAATTAAAACAACAACCAGTTATTGTAATGTTCTATAAATTTGGATAATTACTAAAAGTGATGGTATTAGTATATTTGTAAAGTTGTGTGAAGTTTGGATAAAAACTGAGCGAGTTAGAAGGGGGGTCAAATTGGTGATTTTTCCTTGTCACGGAGGTAATAATCTATGAGAACTGGAAAACAGCATAAGACTTATCCAAACTTGTAGTTATTAGTATCATTATACTCACAATAAATCACTGAATAAATATATGCAATTAGAATTAAAATTGGAGTTCTTGTTGTGAAGTTATAAATGTATAGTTTTCATTCTTTTTGGCGTAGTCTCATTTTTTCTGAAGGAGATAAAAAAATCACAAAAAAAAATCTCTACCACCTGGAAATCTCAAGTTGAGGATGTTATAACTCGACAACCACTGATCAAAAATTCATAAGATTTCATATATTGTATATTCATAGATGAAAGAGTGTACATGCAAAATTTCAGAAAGATATGAATAGTTCTTAACTTTTGAGACTCAATAGCTCCTTCTTCACTACAATTTTGATCACGTGAATATTTCAAAATTGGTCTTGAAAATTTTGGTGATTTTGGCTATTTTAATAAATAGAGTAGATATCGAAATTTTGAAAAGACCAGTATATTCAGAGACTATACGTTCATGACAAATATCTCACTTATTTGTTTTATTATGTGGCTATTTACAGTGCTATTTAATGAAACAGATTTTCCTCTAAATTTGAAGCTACAGATTAGTCATCATTTTGCCAATGAAAAACAAAAAATTTGAACTTCAGGGGCTACAATATAATTTCACACCCATCTAATATAATCTTTATAACACAGTTTATATGTTAATTATAAACAGCCAATGAACGACGCTCAGGTCATGCATTCTTTGGTAAGACAACTCTTCTAGAATACAGTGTTGAAAAGTTTTTCACTTTAAAATATGATGATTTACAAATATTTTTCTTGAACCCAAACTAACCTACCAGCTTTAGCAAGAAACTCCAAACCACCAACTTTAAGATCACACAGCAATCAATGTTACCACTTTCTTGAGTGTTTGCCTCTATCAGCAATTCTCTTCAACAATCAATAATATAATACCAAGTTCCAACAGCCGCTGCTAAATCATTAGTATCTTCAATCGAACACGCACCATATATGCCATCATGATTTATGGTCACCTAATTATTCATCATTATCATCACTTGAGTTATTTGAATTATCCTATTGTTCAATATCTTCAACAACAAATACAAATTCATCATCAATAATAGAATTCTGTTTTAAATCCTGCTTATACACCAGAAATGAATAAAGTTGAAAGGGTGAACCAGGGCATTAAGGCTATTTTAAAGAGTTTTGAATTGGAGAATGGGTTAAATATTACCATAGCTATTTGTTAACACCATAATACGTTGACTTTGGGTTTTTACCAGCTATGCTAGTGTTTGGCGTTAAAGTGAAATTGTTCACAGGTCCTAGTTACTTTTTGGATGAGATGGATGATCCTAATCCTTGGAAAGATTGAAGGTGGCTGACTGTACAGGAAGGTTGTCTGTCTGAAGCTGTTGCTAGTTTATCATTGGTAGAGCTTGATTGTGCTGGGTACTATCATCTATGTGTTATCTCATTAATTTCCGAACTTTAGAGAGGATTTGAAGCATAAGGCCCGTGGTCTGCTTCGATTACTACATCAGAGTCGTTCATATGATGGTTTGTTTCTCTTGGTCAGATGGTATTGCTTAGAAAATTTGCACGTCGTTATAAATTAGATCCAGCTTATGAAACAGGTTTACAAGTTAAGACTTTGAATGGTAGGATCTTACCTAGAACTTACCATCATTGTGATCTTCGTTTTATTTTATATATGGTTCTTCATTGGTTTCTGTTGCTGATAATAAGGTCAAGTTGGGTTTTAAGGAACGTACTTTGTTTCGTCGTGAATTGCAAGGTGTTTTAGCTGATGCTCTGACTTTGACTAAAGGAAATGATTCTTTGAGTTCAAAGGTTTTACACAATGTTTCTGTCTCGTTACTTCTGGTTAGAGTTTCTACTGCTGTTGGTATTAACCATGTTGATGCTCAGTGTTCTTAACACTTTCGCTATATGGGAAATAGTGTGGTTAGTCATTTCTCCCTTTTTATATTGGTATAAAAAAGATTTGAGTATCTACTATTGATGTTTATTATAAATTCAAATTTATTTTACTTCTTGACTTCAAATTATTCTTTTTTTAATCTTGTTCTGCGATCACTATCAAATTTCAATGTAGTATAAACATAATAAAAATTGCTTGAAAATTTGTTGATTTAAAAAAATCAAATCGTTTTCATTGGCTACTTTGGTTGTCCTTCCAAATTTGGCAGGAAAAAACTTTTAAATTGCCATTTGGCTTGTTTTATTGGCCAAAGATCATGCGATCTAACGCTTTGGGGACATATCGCATAAATTGTTGTGGTAACTTTCTATTTACTTTTCAATCGCCGCTCTGGACCGCTATGTCCTGTAAAACCGCAAATTCAAATAACAAACTAAATATTACTCCAAATTTCTCCAAATTTTGGGAGCATATGAAATCGATATATATTTTTATACTACCCAATTTATAGAACTTTGGCTTTATTAATTATGCTGATATTTCAATTTTTCAAAATTTTTGGATTTTTTTCAATCTCTCAAGCTAAACAATAGACCTACAATTATTGCATTAGTTATACGTATAAAAATAATAATTTTAAAATAAAAAAGTGGAATTTTGCACTTTTGAATAGATAATATTGTTATTCAATGAATTATAAATCAATTGACATTAGTAAATCCATATTTTATATTTACTTTGATGTATTTATTTTACTTTTCGTGTTATGGTTATTTCCGCTAACAATTTAGTATGGGGAAATCTATGTGTACACGAAAAAACACAACCAGTAACGCTAGAATACCAGTTAAAGGATTCATGTTAATCATATATCTTCAATGAATACAATAGTATTATTTACAAAATAAGAACAGGTTTACTTGTTGTTTCAAAAATGGCCTGCAGTTGCTGTTTTTTCATTGTTTACATTATAGATTCATGGGTAAGTCTATGTGTACACGAAAAAAGACAACCAGTAATGATAGAATACCAGTTAAAGGATTCATTTTAGTCATCTATTCTCAATGGTTACAATGGTGCTACTTCTAATACAATCACTATTTTATTCGTTGTTTTAAAAACGGGCTGTATTTGTTGTTGTTTCATTGTTTACATTTTAGATTTATATATGAAAGACGCGTAAAACACGAAAACCACAACACGTAGGCCAAATTTGTCCTGGTAAAGCTTAAATACAGAAAGCAAATCAAACCATGAACAATGGTATTACTTTTGTGTTCAACAGATTAGTATTCATAAAGTTACAGTTTGCAGTGTCTTGTATAAAAGTTGTTGCATATACCCATCCAATTTGAGCTTATACATGTTCTGTAAAGAGTGTGTGAATATGCAAGTTTTTCGTGTAGATACCATAAGATTTTCTTGAATTCTTGAAGGAGCGTGTTTTTTTCATATGCTCTGTCAATTATATGTTGATTTTTATCGTGTTCAAAAAACAAAACAACTGCAATGCAAGAGAGTTGCATTAACATCATAAACCACGACACGGTCGTTTTGAAAAACATGCATAAACACTTACCCGTGTATCTTCGTAACTGGTGGTTGTGAAAAATAAAAATAAACAACCTCTTGAACCATGAAAAACTATATAAGGAGTAGTTTGCCCTCTTTCTTTCCTCTCTTCTTTTCTTTCTTTATTCACTAAGTTTTTTCAACAATTAGCTACTACTGACAACAAGTATTAATAATTATCAACTATCACAGATAATAAACACTAACAAAATATTATAGAACTACAACAATGATGGTCATATGCTAACTGATGGTGCTGTTATATGGTGGTGTTCATATAGTTATGTGATGTTCTTCAGAAGGATTGTTGGTATTGATATTGTGTGGTTGGTGGTACTTATTGTTGTTGATTTTGGCATTCTAGTATTCTGGGTGAAAAGTCATGCTAAAATTGTTCATCTGGTGGGTATCAATTGTCCATTGTTATGACCTGTTGCTGTTGTTATATGGTGTTCATAGTTATGTGATGTTCTTCAGAAGGATTGTTGGTATTGATATTGTGTGGCTGTTGGTACTTATTGTTGTTGGTTTTGGTATTCTGGTATTCTGGTTGGGAAGACATGCGATATCAATTGTCCGTTGTTATGACCTGTTGTTGTTATAATGATATTGTTTTGATGTTGTTTATTGCATTTATATATTTATATAGATTATACTGGTTTCTACTGCTAAAATTACCAAAATTGCTGCTATTGAACCAGAATTTTATATACTATATTTAGAAAATAGAATGAACAATATGAGCCAATAATATTTCAGTATTTCAATCGATTTTATTTCCTAATTTGATTCAAAATCCAACCCAATTGATTCAATATTGAGTATCCGTTTTGGGTCGACTCGATTTGGCTACATGCAGATCAACCCTTGCGTCTGCATGGTGCATTGCATATTTATTTCTTTTTTTTGTGTTCTATTTTTGTCAAAAAAAGTCGTGTGTTTATCAATGTACTGAAATTTACTGTGACTTAAGTAAATGTGGGTACGCATACTGAAATTTACTGTGACCTAAGTAAATTTGGGTACACCAACGTGACAATAATTACTGCGTAAATTGATTCCTACAGTAAATTAGAGCACGTTTCCTTTTTGGTTTATTCAGACCCGAAAGTCCTTGTTTTTCAGCCTAGGTTCCATATTTTTGGTCTCAGGTCTTTTTTTTTAAATTTTCGGTCTGAATGCAACTTCCGCGAATTGGTTATTTAGGGGTCAAATCTTACATAAGCATTCTGCCATTTTTTGTTAGCACGACATGGTCTTTTTCACCTAACAAAATCTCCGTTGCTAGTGTCCTTTTTAAAAAAAAAAAAACCACGTTTATCGACATACATGGCATCGTAAACTGGCTGCAGCAAATTAACTCCATTGGGTTAATTCTACTAAGGATTCAGGAATCAGGATGTATATTTCAATTTTCTATGCACCACTATTCCATCGACTACCACGCACACCTTCTTTTTGGAATAGATTTACCAACGTTTTCATTTAGTGCAAATCACAGAAACACATGTGTATAAATTTGGGAGTATTCCCTCATATTTCAAGTTACCAAACCAATGACCATACCATCATCGATCTATAAAGACAAAGCAAAACACAAACAACAACAATGGTTTCTGTTTTAACTCTTGCTTTGTTGGTTTCATCCGCCTTGGCTATACCAGCACCAATTTCCACCGATTATGGTTCTGATATTAACCGTATCTATGAATCTCTTGGCTATCACCCAACCGATAAACAATTGATTGATACTTTTACAAAACAATTGAACGATATCACCCAATTGAATGGTACTGCTCATAATGTTACAAAGTGTGAAAGATGTATTTCAAGATTACAAGTTGGTAAACAAATTGCTATCAACAGACCAGATTTGGTTTATCCTGTGTTTACAAGATGGTGTACTGAAAACAAAATATCTACTGCTGTTACTTGTGCATCCACTTATGGTAGAAACACAGTTACAAACTCCTCATCCGGTGGTAATTTTGCCAATATGTTGTACTTGATGGATCCATCTGGTTATGATGGTGAATTATACTGTCATTTCAAGGAAAGCGGTGCATGTGCATTGCCAGAAACTCCAAAAGTTGACTTGAGTGACAAATGGCCAGCCAAACAACAAAAGCATTTTGTTGCTCCAGAACCTTCAAATGAAACATATAATGTTCTACACGTTTCTGATTTCCACATTGAATTGGATTACAAGATTGGTGGTGAAGCAAATTGTTCCACTGGTATGTGTTGTACTCCACACTCTGTTAATAAACATCCTTTGCCAGACGGTTACAATTTTACTGCTGCTCTAAATTACACTGCTGATCAAGTTGCTAATTTATCCTTCACTCCTGCATGGTATGATGATGATTTCAATTTTGTCAAGGCTGATGATGAAATTGATGTCTTGGGTAACAACTCTGCTTGGTGGCCAGCAAATACTTTTGGTCATTATGAATGTGATTCTCCTGAAGTGCTAATCAACAGTTCATTGAAGTCTGTTGCTAAATACCAAGAGGATTTGGGTTTGGATTTCAAATTCACTGTCTTTACTGGTGATTTGGTTGATCATGATGAAAGTCAATATTTGGATTTGCAAGACATTGTTCTTTCTGAAGAATGATTTTTAGAGATATGAAAGCCACTTTAAAAGATATTCCAGTCTATGGTGTTTTGGGTAATCATGATACTTATCCATATGCTCAATTGGCTCAAGAAAAATCTGGGTTTGCCAACGAATTCACCTGGAATGCGGAATTATTTGGTGATATGTGGGAAGAATATGGTTGGATCAATGTTTCTACTGCTAGATATGTTAGAAAGCATTACACTGGTTTTGCTGTTGAAACATCAACCAACTTAAAGGTTATTTCTTTGAATTCCAACTGTTACTATGTTAAGAACTTTTACTCTTATTGGAATGCTACTGATATTGACTCTTTTGGTCAATTCCAATTCCTAATTGATGAATTGGTGGATTCTGAAGCTAAAGATCAAAGAGTTTGGATCATTGCCCATATTCCATTCATCCAAGAAGCTTTGCCATTGCCAGCTGAAGTTTTCAAGCAAATTGTCAAGAGATTCTCTCCATACACTATTGCTGCTGTTTTGTTTGGCCATACACATCAAGATCAATTCAACATTTTGTACGACACTGAAAACGTTGAAGAGAGATCTGAAGATAATGTTGTTCAAGCTGCATTGATCTCACAAGCTGTCACTCCATTGACTGAAAACAACCCATCTTGGAGATACTACACCATTGATAAGAAGACCCATCAAATCATGAACACATACAACTACTATGCCCAATTGAATGAAACTTTCACAAACGACTCCGAAGAACCAGAATGGGTTTTTGAATATTCTGCAAGAGAAGCTCTAAGTGAAGTTGTTCCAAACTGGCCAGCAACTTCACCATTGAACGCAACTTTCTGGCACAGATATGCTACTGCTGTTAATGGTTCATCTGAGATTAACCAATTGTACACCAATTACAAAAAGAGATTCTCTCCATACACTCCAGATTGTGTTGCTAATCCAAACAACAAGGATTGTTTGGACTCCTACTGTTTCTTGTCTTCCTTTTCCCTTAAGGATTACACCGCTTGTCAAAAGAAGTTTGAAACCAAAAAATGAGTTTCTTTATTTCACCCTTTTTCAATTCTCATACTCCGTGTTTTTAGAAACATATCCTTTTCTGATGTGTTGAGTTCTATATAGTTTTATAAAAATGTTATACCCGTTTAGATTTTATTGATTACATACATATACTAGTTATATGTAGGATGTCCGTTTTAATATGCCCGTTGTGCATCGACCTGCATGGTCACAGTAAGAAGTGAGGGGAAATCTCAGAAAAGACAAAGTCATCAAAAAATGAAAATTTATTTGGATTTATGGAAGTGAATTTAACAATAAAGTAAGGCTGAACTTTGAAGGAGTCAACATTAGTTATAGTCCACTTGAAAGTTAAGAATTACAACAATGGCTAGTAGTATTGCTTATCCATTTTGGTATGGTGGTGTTGGTGGTGTTGTTGCCTGTGTAGCCACACACCCACTGGATCTAACAAAAGTGCGTCTGCAAGCTTCAAAGAACAACACTTTGGTTTCAATGACAAGCCAGATTCTTCGCTCAGAAGGAATTAGAGGATTATATGCTGGATTGAGTGCTTCTATCTTGAGACAATGCACTTATTCATTAATGAGATTTGGGTTATACGATACTTTGAAACAACGAGTTCCTAATGAGATGGTTTATCTTTTGCCATGTTCGATGGTTAGTGGTGCTGTTGGTGGACTTGTTGGTAACCCAGCAGATGTTGTCAATGTTAGAATGCAAAATGATACGGCTTTACCATTGGAGCAGAGAAGAGGGTTCAAGAATGCATTTGATGGGTTGTACAAGATGTACAAGCAGGAAGGAGTTGGTAGTTGGTTCAGAGGTCTTGGTCCAAATTTGACAAGAGGTGTGCTGATGACTTGTTCACAAGTTGTGAGTTATGATATGAGTAAGAAATGGTTGGTTAAGAAGTTTGGGATGGAGGATGGATCGTTCAAATTGTTTTTGACGTCTAGTTTTATTTCAGGTTTTGTTGCAACAACAGTGTGTTCTCCAGCTGATGTTGTTAAAACAAGAATCATGAATTCAAGTGATCATTCATATCATGCATTGATCGATGCATTCAAGAGTGAAGGTCCTGGGTTCTTATTCAAAGGTTGGCTTCCAAGTTTCATCAGATTGGGACCAAATACAATTATAATCTTCCTAGTTGTTGAACAGTTGAAAAAGTATAAAGTTGGTATGAACCATTAATTACATTGCTTTAAATTGCTTTACGGAATTAAATATCATAAATAATCATGTGCATAGTATAAAAAGTACCATAATTATGTATATAAATAATTCGTATAAATAGTAATCCTGAACCAGCAAGTGTATAAATAATCTCCCTTCTTTCTCTCCTTCGCATAAATAGTTGTATAAATAAAATAGGTATAATAGGATAAAAAATAATTGATAGCAACAAGTTTAAATGACACCAATCTTTTTCAAAACATCATCAGTTGAATCCTTTTTCCAATCAATATTTTCCAAAATCAATTGAACATCATTAACCTTTAGATCCAACATGGTACACTTGTGTAGACACAAATAACAAACCAATTCATTGTACTTCTTACAACAATAGTTCAAGCCACCAACCATGCTGTAAGCTTGAGACTTGAAATATTCAACAAGCTCCAAACTTTCCAAGCTCAAGTTGTTTTGATTGAAATTTGATAGAAATTTAACCAAGATTGAGTTGAATTCTTTATAACCTTGATTAATCAACACCAAGCAATTAATGATAAAAGTTTGCAGTAATAATTCAACAGGGTATAAGTAATAATTTTGAGAAGAGCATTGATGAATCAATCCAGCCCAAATGTCAATGAATTTATTAAAGGTCATTTTCAACTTGTGGAAATCAACAGTCTTGCTATTGAATAAAGATTCTTGTGGAGTTGTGTAAAACAAAGTATCATATTGAGCCAACGACATGAAATTGTCCACAATGGTTAGTGCATGACCATTCAACTTTTCTGGGATGGATATTTCATCATTGTTCAAGTAGTTGAATAATTTTGTGAATTTGTTGATGAATTTTAAAGATTGGCATTTTTCAAAATTAATCTTTTTTCTATTGTTGTTAATGTTTGTTTCAATAAATTGAATAAATTCATCCAAGATTGGTAAATAATCATTTTCATCGACACCGAACAAAACAACGTTTAAGAATAACAATTGGATCAATTTCTTTAAATAAATTTCACTGTTGAAAATCTCTGCATCAATAAGTTTTTTCAATTGGTTTTTGTTGAAATGGAATGAATTTTTTTTAGAATTCATAAACTTTGTTAATAAAATGTTTGAATATGTAGAAGAATTTGAATAATTGTTGACATTTGAAATGAATTGATAAAATGATTGTAAATAATCCTCCAAGAATTGGTTGTATAACGATTTCAAATCATCTTGATTGTTGTAGTAATAAGAAATCAACAATAAAAGTAAAAACTTGTTCTTTTTGAACATGCTCTTGACAGAAAAGTTCAAATCTAACCAATTGTCATTAACCTTTGTGGTATCATCATCTTTGTATTGTTGTAATAGCTGTGTTGTATGTTCAACCTCATTGTAATCAATTGGAGAAGCAACAGAAGACTCATCGGAAGTGGAAACCTCTGAAAGTGTACTAGTGTTTGAATTAGCTTCAAAAATGTGATAAAACTGGTTGAGAAATGTTGTTAACTTTGATACATTTGTTTCAAACTCGTGGATATTGATGATTTTGTTGTTTATGATCAATTCATTTGAATGTGTTAACAACTTGATAGAGATGAATGAACCATTTGACAATTTCAAAACTTCAAAAGAATCATCTTCAACCACGGCGCTTGGCATTGGTGTTGAAGCGCCAATTGAACTCATAGGCACTGAGAAAGCAGGTGATATTGGTGTATCTGCTGGTATAGATGAGGCAGAACAGTCAATAGGAGTACTACTAGCAGCCGCTGTGCTGGAAACCGTGTCGGTGCATCCATTGAGCTTCCATTGCTCAAACGACACAACGTTCAATCCAAGAGACTGCAAATGCTGTTGGTACACATACTCCAGCTTATCAAACTCTAGCTTAATATCATCAACCTGAGACACCAATTTCTTCAAATTATCCGATCTTTGAGGAGGCAGCACATAATCAATTTTGCATTCAATGCCCTTGCGAGCACAATGAGAGCATGGGCCTGGGGCCTTTGTGAAAGCGTCACACTTGGTCTTGTGCTTCCTGCATCTGATACAGGACTTCAACAGCTTTGGTTTGGGTAGGTTTGTTGTCTGGATGTATTGCAGCAAATCGTCCACCTGGATGGATTTGGGTTGGATTTTCACGTTGCGGTTGTTGTGCATTGTTTTCCAAAATAAATAATAGATAAATAGATTTATAGCGTCTTTGTCTGGGTAGACGGACCAAGTTACTTAGACTGGTGGTATTGTTCTAGGCTGGTTGTGCTTGTTGTTTGTTGATTGTTGGCTGTTTCCTTCTGTGCAGGCAGGCAAGTGATGACCCCTCTTTTTTTTTGTTTAGCAGTAGTAACTTCTCAGCAGAGTGGTGAAATGCTGGTCTCACTGATTTTTCCGGCTGCTGCTCGTTGTTGTGTGATTCCCGTACTAAAGTTATGGTCCTGCCTATAATTGACAATACCGTAAATGGGAACGATGTGATGACAATCTGTGCCTGTGAAGGGTTGTAGTCATGAAATGGGGAATCTTGTATTGTTTTTATAGAAACACACCATCATTCGTATCGAGAAATTTTGAGTGATTTCTACGGAAAGGTTCCTTCCTTGTTGTTTCAACTGTGTTGGCCATGGGCATTGGGCATATGTAACTACCCACGCTACATATCTCACATACATGGTTATTTTTTTTTTGATCTTCACAGGTCTCCCCAGATCGCTTATTTTGAGGCATTTGTGATTGGCTGGAATCGCCTGTTTGACCGCCAACATTGTTCCAGGAATGCGGGAGTCCGACCGTGCTGTCCACCATGAAGAGGAGAAGTGTGCACAGTAGAGCCTAAACCATGATACAGATGAACAATAAGCTTAAGCAACCCAGGGCCCAATATTACACTAAGATATCAGCTAGACACGGATACCGTCTTGGTGACGAATCAAATGTCTTCGAAGCTTTGCTTTTGCGACCACGGATGGGTCAGGGACGTGCTGGACAGCGTTGAAATACCTACTTGTACAGTTGTAACTTGTAACTTGAAGGTGAGTCCGTGACACAATCCACTAAATATCAATAAAGGGCATCAGGATTCCGTTATTTGGCTCATAGATGGTGTAGATTTACTGAATTCAGGTGTATTTCTTTACATATAGATTGGAGTCCGTTGTCTTGGGTTGTGAGCATTGTACGCTTTTGATATTCATCTCATCTTGGCCAATGGCTACACAACTCCAATAAAATAACATAAAATAATACAAGAAAATTGTGGTGTTTACACTGTAACAAACTAACAGTATCACAGAATTCCCCCTCGAATCTTGACTCTTGTGATTCGTAACTTGTTAGTTGTTACGTGTCATAACAGAATGGCTTTGATCTTCTTCGTCTTTTTTTTTTGGAAATCAAACCATACTTGATGATTTTGGAATCTGGAATCTGGAAACAACCCAACAACGTTTAAATTTGAACTACAAATACTACTACACATAGACGTATACTAATCAATGCTAAACCATATTGTATTATGATTTGTGAATGGTATCAACCCCAAATCCTACAATGATTGCTAACTAGTTCTAACTAACAACCATTTAAACATATAGCCTTTCTCTTTTTAAACGTACGTTCTCTGTCTTTGCCTTGTAACCTGTACAATAGCGCAAATTAAATATCATGACGTCTCACATATTCGGAAAGAAACTCCCAGAAAGCACTAATTAAAGGGATGGATCAATCATCATAGACTACATATGTTCATCTTATTCTAATTTATTCAATTTCATATTTGATTGTCAATTCTTCATTGACTTTGTTGGCTGCAGTGATAATTGTGATGTCTACAACAGAAAACCCATCAGCTTGACTATGGAAGCAGAACTGAAGGTATAAAGCATACTGTATAATTCTGGCTCTTGCTTACAATACCAGTCTGCTGTTACATATCTCAAAAGATGCTGTCCATTTACGTGAGGGTGGCTCTAAATTCTGATGATGGAAATAAAACTGTACACTTGAAAGTTGAGACTCTGAGATTCATAGGCACTTTAAGTTGGTTCTACGTTTTGTAATTTCGCTATGATACGAGTAGTCAGGAATCAGGATTCTACCGAGTAGTGTAGCTGATACACGTTTCCACCGTTTTAATTATCAATAATGAAACACAACTTGTTATCACAACTTCTGCAAATTATAGATCAGTTCTCAAATTTCAATCATGGGCATTTCAAGTATAGGTGAAGCTTTTTTTGGTGCTTTATTTCTTTCTATACCTGAGTGGATCATTAAACATATGTGATATAGTCACTATATTGATGAATTTTTGTAAAATAGCTTTAATTGACAATATCAAAATGCAATTCAAATAAATATTTCAATTCAATTGATTGCTACCATTATTATCTTTATAAAGATCCTGTAGTGCTGAATCTTGACGATATGATTGATTGACTAGTCGGGTCAACATCGGTAACCATTCAGGTACATATACCCGATTCGCGCAAAACCGATTTTACATGAACATGAAGTAACGTACATTAAAAAGTGTCAAATGTGGGTAAAATGGGCGCTATATTCCATCACCATTAGTTATATTATAGGAGTCCTATTGTGATTGGGCTCAATATTATAGACTCAGAAATCCACGATTTTCCTGAAAATTTTATTAAATTAAAAATTTCAAATTTAATTAGAATTCTATACGAACTAAATTTTTACTCCATACATACTTGTCTAGCTTTTTCAATTTTTTTTTGAAATTAATATGTAAAATTCAAAATTTATGTCAAACTGAAAGCTCACCATATATAGCATTTTATTCTGATTAATAAACTCCTTTTAAATCTTTCATATCTTTAATATTCATCGACTTATGCCAAAATATTTATTATATAATTCTGTAACCGCGATAACTGTGGTGCATCAACATACATATTTATATTTCTAAAAATTTTATACAAATTATCACAGAAAAAACTTGAATTATGATATATAGGGCTGTAAATACTACTTTTCTATGTAAAAAAATTGCAAAATTGTTACTGAAAACTCCTGATATGCTTAGGGTCAAGTCAATCATGCAATAGTAATTAATTTTGTACATGGGTGTACAGGAACAATCAACATTCTCTTGACAGCTTTACAGGTGTGCAGCAAAAAACCCAGATTTTGGGATCAACGTTCAAACTTCAACGGGTATTAATTTTTAAACCAATAGAGTTTAATTATCTGTCATAAATGTATCAAGAACACTTATAATGAGCAAGAAATTATAATGTGATTCATATACAACTGTTGTCATGTTTCAACCACGCCATCACCTAATGAAATTGTGGGTGTAATTATGATTATCAATATGACTTGATATACATATCACTAATTCTTATAAGCTTGTAGTTGGTTAGTTAGTAATATTCAAAACGTTAGGAATATCTTCTTATGCAGGTCCTATTTACAGATTTAGATTCACAGTAAAAATATATCACAGTACAGGCATAAAGATTCATATTTAATTAAACACAACTATATTTTATTAAAAAGACAAAAAAAAAAACACACATAGAGACATAAATCGTGTCCTTAAAACAAGAATTATTTAGAAACTTGTGCTGGAACTGGAGCGACAACTGGGGTGGTAGCGGCTGGGATTGGAGTAGAAGTTGGTTTGGAAACTGGTTTAGGAGTGGAAGCAACAGAAGTAGCTGCTGCTGCATTATCACCAGCTTTCTTTAAAGCTCTAATAGCATCATTAACAATACTTCTAGTCATGTACTCATGAATCCCATAAGTTACATCAGTGAATTCACCACCATGCTTCTTTGTCTTGTTACTATAGTTCACCATTCTAACAATAATTCTCTTTTCACCATCATGATTGGACAAAATTTCATATTCTAATCTATGAACAGAAGCAATATCTAATAAATCAGAACCAAATGTGGCATCGTAATAACCACCATTCACTGAATTCTTACCATAACCTTGAACCTGGAACAACCCATAAACAATTGTTTGCTTTGGTAATAATCCAGATTGAGATGGAACACCTCCCCAAACATAGTTCAATTTATCATTAGATGGCAACAATGGGAAATCAAAGAGATCAGTTTTTGGCAATTTGGAAACATCAACGCGTTTCAATTCTGGCTCAGTTGCAGTGAAGCCTGCAATTCTATTATTCTCTGGCTTACTCTTAAAGTATGGAGACAATATGAAACGGTGGAAATATAGAGTTGGACCATTAAAGAAACCCTTTTGGATTTGTGCCAAAATTTCTTCATTGGTTTTACAAGCCCTTAAGATTTTCTCAGTGTTATCTGGGTCAATCATTTGTTCATAGTAGTCAAAGGCTGGTTTGTTGTGGTGTGGATTGGCAATCTTAGCAGCCTTAGAAATGGCAATATCATCATCAGTACCAAAGAAGGTGTATTTCAACTTATTCCAACGAGATAGCCTATTGTAGTTGAAAGGGTTCTTTTCAATATAAGGACCAACATAGACAAACTGTTGTGAATAGTAACCAAAGGCTGCAACTGCAGTGATACCAGCAAGACCTGCTTTCTTGAAGAATGTCATCTTGTTCCTCGACAATTAACTTTTGTGTTGTTGTTTTCTGTGAATTGGGTTTAATTGGGTGTGAATTATTTTATCAAAGAAGTTTTATGGGTGTGGTGTTCCAACTTGCAAAACCTGAAATCTCATTCTGACAGAAAACATTGAAGAGATCCACTAAATTTGTTTAGCTGTAGATTGATTGACTAATTGATTTGGTATTCATTCAATTGGTTGACGAACTGTTGGAGTTCAATCACACTGTAAAGAATCAAGATATTAGATCCATAAACAATGACATAACAGCTTCAATTGCTTCAAGAAGTATTTATTTATTTATAGTTACATATTTATTCAGATTTGGCACCACACGACACAATCTGTATATTTCCGAGGGTTTATGTAAGTGGTGTGTGGGTGTCCCGGATATTACTGTTTTTGGATGTCTAAATATACTTTCTTTTGCTTGGGAAACTAAAAATATACCCGAACCAAAAGTGCTTTATATGCGTTCAATTTGTACCTGAAAGCAAAGTCTTCCTTATCCAAAAACATTACAATAGAGTCTAGACAACCACAAGTCCCATATAGAGACAACAAACGAGAGAAAGAGATGGCAACACTATCATCAGATACGTTCAAATATCCGTTGTGCACGCTCAGGAAGCATCAGTCTCCTGTCACAGCTCAATGCTTTGTCTATATCCCAATATCAACAAATTTTAAAACCATTGAATCTACCAATTCGCCACGGAAAATGACTCTGAAGCCTTTCTTGTTGAGTTGTGATGAATCCGGTGTTGCTGAATTATGGGACTTGAGTATAAGGCGATCAGTATTGGAGTTTAAGGCACATGGTTCTCAGGTTTTAACCGTTCAACAATTAGGTATTGATGCTAAGACTCTTGAAGTTATAAGTGGATTTTTTGGAATGTTTGTCACTCATGGGAGAGATAATTTGGTCAAATTTTGGAGGTTGTTTAATGCCGAAAATACTATAGAGTTGACGGAAGTGTATCAATTGCCAGTCAATGCGTTGAATTTTAACAATGTCCAGATATATGACCATTTTATGATTACTTCCAACACCCTTAACTCTAATTTCTTTGATATTTATGACATTGAGTTTATCATAAAAGATGGTGATGATTCGAAATTGAAGCGTGTTTTTAATGCTGTGGATTTATTCACTCATATAAAATCCCAAAAACTACACGATTTTAGTGAGTTTAAGCTCCAAAGACCAAATGCTAGTGCTAGCAGTACCGGTACTGTTCAAGATAATGATTATGATATTAATGATAATGATAATTCTGCATACAAGATTGACAAATTTGGTATAATAATGAGACTGTTATGGGTTAAAAAAGATTTAATTTTCATTGGGTTTGAATCTGGTCATGTTATATCTATAAAAGTTGATCTCAAAGCCCAAACTTTTAAAGTGTTGACCATTTCTATTTCGCATTTTCCTAATCCTGTGTTGTCTCTTATTTATGACTCCACATATCAAGTCGTTTTGTCTTCATCCGTCCAATCTTCAGTTGTTGTTCACAAGTTGAGTATGGTTTCAGAACTACTGAAAATTCCTAATAGATTTGGAAAAATACAAGATATGGCAACCATAAAGGATTATCTGATTTTAGCATCTTGGAATGGGTTTATAAAGTTTTTCAAGTTCCAAACTAAGGAACAAGGGTCAACAACAATCAAAGAAGAGGCGATTTTCAAAAAACCAAAAGGATTGCTTCAAGGAGATTTGAACATTGTTGGTAACATTGCTGAGAACGAAAATGACGATGTTACAAAGAAAAACAAGCTGATTGTTAAGCCAAAATGTCTTTCTGTTATCCAAGGACAATATGTTGATAATTCTAATGAAGAGTTTATCAAAACATTGAATAGAAGAGATCTTTTGACAATAACAACAGATTATTTGGCTGTCGGTTATGATGATGGTACAATTGCAATTTATAATGAATTATGAATATATAGGTTTATTTATATGTGATTATTATATAAAGTTATTTGTCATGTTTTTTATATCAATTGGTATAACTCTAGTGCAGTAGTAATTATATAGGGTGACAAGTTAATACAACCAAGATATATTTGGAACATATATGAGAAATGCAAAAAATAAGGAATATGATAAAAATGAAATTAAAATTTCAGTTCATTCTTCATCTTCATCACCTTCATCAACACCAGTGTCGCTTGCATCATCATCTTGGTCGGCAGCTCCTTCTCCTTCGCCTTCTTCAGGTGAACGTTTACCATGTCTTCTTCTACGTCTTCTGCGTCTTCTCTTCTTTGGTTGCTGTGTTGTATCTGCTGGATTCTCATTGGTTGTTGGATCCATGCTGGAATCTGTTTGGGATGTGGTATTAATAGAATCCGATGATATTATTAATGGAGTGTTGCTGAAAACCCTCGAGGATCTCTTTGAATTTGAAGAAGAAACACCAGATGGACCTCTGGATTTTGCTTGTGACTGTGATAATGATGATTGTCTAGAATGTCTCACTGGAGATCCTGTTGATAATTGCCTTGAATGTGAACGACGGTGAGCATAGTTATTGTTACCATTATTGCTATAATTGTTTTCACTCTTTGGGTGAATCTTCACATTAGGAGTTGTTCTATGTTTTAATGGAATTGAACCATTCAACTCTTTATTCAGCAAAACCATTTTATCTTCAGAACTCAAAGCTCTATAACTTGGATCATCATTTGGTGAAATTTTACGCTCGCTTCTCTTTTTGACCCTAATTGGAGTTGAAAGAACTTCAGTGTTGCCATTAGCACGAGAACCAGCAGAAACACCATTCAACTCACTCTTTGTCGAATTAAATATATCACCTTTTTCAGGATTTTTCTTCAAAAACTCTTGAATCAGCTCTTCTTGATTCAAATTTAACCTATCGGCAACCAGTTGAAACAAGTTTTTGGAATCATTGAACAACGTCACCGTTTCTGTCAAAGATTTGGATGCGTCATTAGATAACTTTTTAATTTTTTCCGCAAGAATAGAATTTCTCTTTTCAGAATCTTCTTCAATTTCTTTGGTTCTCAAATTAACGGACTTTATAGCTCTATGAATAGTGTTGTCACTTTTGGTGATTAATGTGATATTTTTGTTGATATGTTCCTCCTTTTCAACGATAAAAGTGTTTAATCTCTCCTTCAACTCTTTGATTTGGGAAGAATAATGTTCTTTGTATTCTTTTTGACTTGATGATAAAGCATCATAAGAAATTTTCAATCTTTCAAGCTCATGTGTAACTTGTGAATCATTTTCCTCTAGTTTATTCAACTTGACAGTCATATTTTTATGCTTAAACTTCAAATCATCATTAGAACTTGTCAACTCACTCAATTGTTCTTCCAAGTCATTAATTCTTCTTTGCTTTCTTTGCAACAACGAGTTCACTGTATCAACTTCATGTTTTGAATTAGATAACTGTTCAACAAGCTGATCTCTTCTCTTTTGCAATATTTCAGTATTCTTTTTCAACTCATCATTCTGAGATTTAGTCTTCAGCAATTGATCTTTCAAATCATCAATATCTCTATGCAAGGACTCAATCACTCTTCCTGATCGTCTAGGGGTATCCATAGCGCCAGCATTGTTGATATTTGACGTTGAGTCTCTTCTCAATATACTTAACGGCGGCTGTTTGATAGGAGATTTACTTGGGGATTTGCTTGGAGTATCACCAATGGCATTGATTGTCTGCTGCTTTCGTGGTGTCTTTTCAAAGGGGCTTGATGTCCACTTGTCTCCCGAACTGGTGAAGTCATTCTTCTTCTCATTATCATTCTCATTCTCTTTATTAGAGACAGCAGATGATGAACCGTTTTGTGACATAATCTAATGGAAAGGTTAATGAAAAGATTTCTTTCAAAAACAAAGTTCTGATCTAACTTGCTAAACAATATACTCACTGCCTATGATAACCATTCAACACCCTTTTCTTTACTTCAAAACAATATTTGTTGACAATTCAACTCAACTTGAACATTTTTACTCAGTTTTGTAACTTCTCAACAGCAACGTCAACTTGCGGCAGCATTCTTGACTTCCTGATCCGGAAATAAAAATGTTTTTTTTTCAGACGTTATGCAAACATATCACATACAGTCTATTATTCAATATCACAATAGTTGATCTATCATCTGAGTACTACATCAGCATCTACAATAGATGTGGTTTTCAACCTGTCGAAAGGAATAAAAGTGTATTAAAATTACATGCCAAATTGCTTCATCATCTGTTGCACTTGAGGGTTATTCATCATTTGAGACATGTCTGGCATACCTCCAGCACCAGCACCACCCATCATCTTCATCATTTCGTTCATGTTAGGCATACCACCCATGCCACCTAACCCTCCGAGGCCGCCAGCACCACCCATCATCTCCATCATCTTGTTCATCATGCCTGGGTTCTGTTGTAGTTGTTGCATACCTCTTTGTATTTGTTGCTGACTCAACCCACCTGGACCACCACCAGCCTTTGATGAGTCCATCATGGACTTGCTCTGTTGTGCAACTCTGGCCATCATTCTTTGTTGGAATAAGATCATTTCAACTTCAGTGGCTGAAGTACCAGAACCTCTAGCAACTCTGATGATTCTGGAAGGTTCATCTATAAAGAGTTGACCATCACTGTCCAGTTCTTGCTTGGTCATAGAATCTAAGACGTAAACCATTCTCTTCATTCTGTTGGATGCCTCATCTTCACCAACTTTACCTAGCATTTGACCCATACCTGGAATCATACTGGCAATTTGGGACAGTGGACCCATCTTCATAATATTTTGCATTTGCTTTTGGAAGTCATTCAATGTAAATTTACCTTCTTGGAAGTTCTTCATTGTATCTTTAGAATCCAGATCCAAAGACTTGACGTGCTCCATCAGACCTTGGATATCACCAATACCTAACAACTTGGAAATAAACGATCTTGGTGAAAATGTTTCAAAATCTTGAACATGTTCACCAGTACCAATGAAAACGATTGGGGTGTTTGTAGCAGCAACAGCACTAATAGCACCACCACCTTTAGCATGACCGTCTAATTTTGTCAATATTATAGAACCGAAATTTGATGACTCTTTAAAAGCTTTTGATTGGGATTCAGCAGCTTGACCGATGGAAGCATCCAAAACCATAATGGTTTGATTTGGATTAACAGCTTCGCCAATTTCAATCATTTCTTGGAACAAATCATCTTCTTGTCTATGTCTACCAGAAGTATCAACTATTATAATTTCAAACTTTTCCTTCTTGAACTTGTCAACACCTTCTTTGGCAACTTTAGCTGGATTGGTTTCTGTATAAGAACCATAGTATGGAATTCTAGCCTTTGTGGCATTTTGTTTCAATTGATCAAAGGCACCAGCTCTAAAGGTATCGGCACATACTAAACCAACTTTGAACCCTCTTCTTTGATAATAAACAGCCAACTTGGTACAAGATGTAGTCTTACCGGCACCTTGCAAACCAACAAACATGATAACGTTTGATTGATGTTTTTTTGGCTTGTATGGTTCAGTCTTGGTGTCAACCAAAGCACACAACTCATCAAAAACAACCTTTTGCACAAGTCTTTTCTTATTGGCACCTTGAACGGAGTCATCTGTGTTTATCTTGGTCTTGATATCTTTTCTCAGCTTCGCCACTAGTTTAATGTTGACATCAGATTCCAGCAAGGCGTTACAAATTTCCTTCAGCATGAGATCAATTGCAGTTTCGTTAACCTCATTGCTCTTAATGGCACCGGACACGGCGTCATTAATTCTTCTACCCAAATCAGCTAACACCATTATGAAAGTATTATGTGTGAGTAGTTGTGGGTAATGTCTCTCTTTGTGTCTCTTAAGTTTGCCAGTCTTTCTATAAAGTTGTTGATGTTGATTGTTGACGCTGGCGAGAGAGATGAAAATTGTTGGAAAGTTTACCCGGAAATTGGAGACTCCCAGAAACGGCCATAATCACCATCAACAGTACTAAATAATATTGTGATTAGTAGATAGATGTAATCAGTCCCAAGGTTGTTGGTATTAACGAAGGATGAACATATTTGCTAATGGCACACCTGAAGTTGATGTATCCCAAGTGACTCTTTTCAGCGTGTTCAACCCATCAAAGATGGACAAACTGGGTGAATCAGATAGACACATATTGATATACATATCCCATAAAGAGACTGATGTACAAGACAAGATACGGAAAGTTGGATTGATTCAAGGGTTAAGAGGGTTTAAGAATAATTTTACAAATGATGAATTGGAGTATTTGGAGTTTGATGACTCAAGAATTGTGTTGTATTGTCAAGAAGAATTGGTTTTCATTTTGGGGTTTACATTAAGCAAGGTTACAAATAATGAAAAAGAGAGTGATTCTGATAATGAGATTGAATATTTTAATGATTCTGCACCATTGGCATTTATCAAGAATTGTATTAGAGAAGGGTATGATGAATATAAGTTGTTATTTAAGGATTTTGATACACAAGTGCATGAAGAATGGTGGAAAGTTTGGTTAAATAATTTCCCATTAACATTGAATGGTGATGGATTCTTAAAACTTTATAAAGGTTTACGTTTAAGTGACCAAGAATTGAGCACATTTCCATTGATTTCAGACTTTAAAAGCTCTACAAATTTCAAAAATTTATGGGTATTTAATTGTGATAAAACCAATTATGCCGATTATGGTGTTCTATTCAAAGATCAAGACAATATTGCATCAATTGATTCAGAAATACGGCTTTTCAATTGGATTCAAAAGCATAATGAATATGATTTCAAATATATCAACCAGGATAACATTATACGGCAAGTTGAGCGAGACTCTAATGGTGATGGTGAATATATTTATGATCCATTCAGGTTGGTTTATAATACTTTAAGTGATGTTTCTGAGATGACTGGTATTACCTATGGTGTCAATGCTGGTGTCGAAACAATTAAGAGTTTGAATGGGTATTTACCATCATGGTTCAAGAGGTCTGAATCTCCAAAGGCTGATCAACAACAGCAAGAACAACAACAAGGTGCCAAAGCGCAAAATTCACAGGAAAGTAATAATGATTTGATTGTTAAAAGAACTGTATATTTGGATGAGGTAGAATATGATCTTGCTATTTTCAAGCATTTGGGATATCTTGTTGTTGCTACGTATGAACAAGGTTCTGAATTTAATGATTCACAAGAATGGATAATGAAGAAAGTTGGTTATGAGATTAAAGATCACGTTAAAAAAGTTGATGAAATTCACAAATTTTATTACAGTATAAACACACCAAATGTCATTAAATCAAATTTCCCAAATATACCAATTAAAGAAGATGAAGATGAGCAAGAAGTTCGATTTTTTTATGATTTATCAATTTCCAAATTACAATCAACTATTGTGCATCGGGAAATCATTAACCATATTACGCAAAATTTTGATAGTCCAAGAAACAGACAAACTGAAAGATTAATCAAGATTAAAAACAATTGGTGGATATATCAAATATTTCATGAGGATAAGGAGATTATTATTTTAAAGAAATGGTCAACAGCTGAATTGAGTACCTCAAAGAATAAAGCTTTGATTGATAATATTGGGAAAGAAGCTAAAATGTGGTTGGAGAAGCAGCTACAAGAGAATTAACTATATAGTAATTAAATTTCATTAAATTCGTTGCCAACTATTATATTATGATAATCTCACCCCAATGCTATAACTTGTTCTGTATTAAAATTGTCTGTAAAACTTGTCGAAAGTTTTCATTGCAGGGAACCTCTTTATAAATGATATCGCTATTCTGAGTCAAACTATCATGATTCAAATCATCTAGAAAGATACTTGATGTATCATCAACTGCCATATTGACATTATAAGCACATGTTTGTTGCTTTTTGTAGTACATATCTCCGCTTGTGCAATATGGGTGTGGTTGTAATTGTGATTGTGATTGTGCTTTGACCTGTCGTTTTGGGAACAGAGTCTGTGTAAAAGTGTTATTCAGATCCTTCTCAAGATATTCTTTCAAAGTGAAATTTGTGTCATTCTTGCTGCTGTTGAGTGTAGATGGTTTGCTTCTCTTTTGAGGTGTCGTTTGGTAGTGGTTACAGTTCAAATTTGGTCTTTTCAAGTCTTTCTGGAAGAGATTTTCAATTTCTTTAATAGTGTTATCAAAGAGCTGGAACTCGTAGTGTTGTCTCCTTGTGTAGTTGCGGTAGTTGTCACGATGTTTGGGTAGACAGTACGTAGTCATTGTGCAACTCTGGTATATAATATTATGTTGAATGGATGTGTTTACAGGTTAAGAGAGGATCAGTGATGAGGTTTATATATTTATGTCTCTAGCTGATTGATGCCATCAAACTGATAACGATTTTTAAAAATCTCAGTTGCTTCAAAGAGGTGAAAACATGCAGGAAAACCTTAAAAAGGTGTTCAAATCACGACTCGTTACAACTGTGCTATGTGGCATATATGGTTGTGTCACTGTTGCATCCAATGAGGAGTATATGAGGAGTGTATCACTTAGTTGTGGTTTGTCACGACTCTCTTGTGGTTTGAACGGGTCACTTCTGCGCTTGTGATGCTGTCGATGATGCGATCGCTCGGCATGATGGCCATGTCTTGTAATGTGGAGTTTGTTGATGTTATGGCCAATACTCAGTGGAGTAGACTCAGAGTAGATACTAGAGAATCGCTAGAGCTTACTGCTTAGAGGGTATGATCAAACAAGCGCAGCACATATACGGTCACTCTACTTAGTACTTAGTACAGTCTACAGATATAAGATTTTGATAGCTACTTCCCCTTATTTGAATTTTGGACATGATTAAAGTGAAACTACACTAATCTACTATCGACTACTAAAGTCTAAAGCTGATCTTTGATAATTGTGATCTCGTAAATTGGTTACTGGAATTTCAAAGTAAGTTATTTAGTACATTTGAATGACGCATAAATGACAGGTGTGGTGGAGACTATATGATGATGCAGAGAAAGAAATCGTGGTTATCTTTTGTTCCATAGACACTTCCAAGTTCCAAGTTCCAAGTTCCAAGAAATTTCATATTTGTTGTCAGTTGACAATGACATGGCATAATGTGCATAACATAATACATTATCATGGATCGCGATTCACAATTCACCCCCATCTTTTACATGCTTCTTATCCTTATTTATAGTACAGTGCATACATGCATATTAGATACATACATACATATTTCATATTTCATATTTCATTTTGAGTTTAGTCTCCATGACCGATGACAATAACGGAAAGATGAAATTTGTTTTAACTTGGAGGTGGGTTCTTCTCCAAGAAACTGATATGACCTTTAACAAAATTGCAAACCTTACTCATATCTTTATCTTGGAAATACTTCAAAGTAATCCGAGTCTTTTCATCACATAGCAATTCATCCATTGTTGTGTATTGGAATTTTTCAAAATCTGTAACCCCAGGTAAGAAACTAGAGATATCAGAATATAATCTCACTTCTTCACCTTTACTGTTTAATAATTTTTTCTCCTTCCATAACTTGTATGGGTTCAATTTGGGGAAATTGGCATGGATTGTAAACACATCAGCATTCTCTTCATTATAATCATCGATATCATTTTGGAAAGATTTCCCACTGTTTTTAAATTCTTCAAAATAATTGTAATCTTGAATTGGATTTCTTTGGCCCATACAAACACCATTGAAATTACCATCTTCAAACCAACCAAAAGATTTGATTGTTGACTTGACTTGATAAAATGTTTCATTGCTTTTAACTGCTGCTGCAATAAATGTATCTTTATCACCTTCTCCACTTTGACCTTGTGATAACAACTTGTAAAAGAACTTTGGTCCATAGAGATTATAAAATAATGACATCAACATTGTCTTCAAATGATCTGTTTTTCTCAGCATCAATTGACCACTTTCAGTTGATAAATCTGGCATAGCACCTTGATAATCATGTAATGGAACTGAATCAATATTTTCAATACCAATTTCTGGGGTATCTAATGGAAACTTCCCCTTTCTAACTCTATTGTTCTTAATAGTGATATTTGCAATATCATAAAAATATGGAGATGTCGTTCTTAACCAATAATCTGGCCAAATAACCATACCACTGTCCCTATATGGGTTTTCAGTGAAAAAATCATCTGGGTTACGAACAACAACATTATCACTATCCATCAATAAAACATTATCAAATGATGAAACAATCAATGCTAATGATTTGTATTGATACCCTTTAATTTCCATATTTTTCATAATCTCCTCACCTAAAACATCATACATCAAAATACATTTACCATTCAACTCAGGTAAAGTGATTTCACACAATTCCTCTTCATATTCTTGTGGTGTTGGAATCACTAACTCAACTGGTAAACTTGAGCCATATGCTCTTAAAGATTTGATGGATAATAAAGATAACCAACTGAATTGACCACCACCAATGAAAACATATCCAGAACCTTTATATAAGCCCTTTGGAAATTTGGAAGGTAAAGAGTTGAAAACCCCTTCATGTAAGCTTTTCAGAGATAACACTTGTTCTGGTGACATTGTGATGTGTTTTAATAAAACATGGAAGTTCCAGTTGAACTTTGGATCACGATCCATAGCTTTGGATTCAAGCTCAATGGTTGGGATATTTGCCTTTTGGTCGCCGAAAAGCGTGAATAATTTGGTGTAAAACTGTTGAAACTTCTTGTTGTACTTTTTGTTGAATAAATATGATTTAATTTGTCTATTGTCCTGTGCTAGTTTCAAATCACCACCGATTGGTATAATTGTCTCGCCATTTGAGTCTTTTCGAACAAAGATGCTCCTGCTAGCAAAGTTGTTTAGAATTGTGACAGAAAGTGCTATCAAAAGCACAAGCATAAAAAGACGTCTGTATTTACCAAAGTTCATCTTCTCCTTTATAGCATCTGCTTCTAGTTTAAATCAAAACTAGATGTTCTTGTTAATCGTTGTTGATATTCCGTCTTCACTTTTTAAAATGAAAATAAAAAAAAAAAAAAATTACGTAATAAAAATAAAAACATACCGCGGTAGAAATGCAACGCGACACTCCAACTAGAGTTGTACGAAACCAGGTAGTTAACGTCAGTTATATCATATATTCAAAGCAATCAGTAAGATATGCAAGGACTATGATGTGAGTTAATTATTACCATAAGTTATAACTATTACTACTAACAATTAAGGTTCAAGATAATGCATCATAGCTGTTTTTCAATCTATATTCTACATAAATTTGTATAATCAAGACGTGACGTATCATTTATTTCTTCCTAGATAAACTTATTAGTCAAAACTGGTCACGTATTATATCCTTATTAACAAAGATTGATGGAAAACAGATTCATCAGAGTCATTAAATCAGTATTTTTGGTTTAGTAATCACAAGACAACGTCTTAAGACAGTGTGAATATAAAAAATCATCATGAAATCTGTATCATCTCTAGTTATTATTTCAACAAAACATACACTTCTCTATAAAACGTCAGTTAGCATTTTGAATATCAAATCATCAAACTTCATTCTTTTTCTTCCTGTTTTACAATGAAGTGAGTACATTGAAAATCAATCAGTTTAAAACGACCTATCATCAACCTTGTTCACCAACGCCCAATTTTGTACACTAGGACGCGACTACTAGTCTGACTAGTGATGAATTAAGGGATATGTCCGCCCGGTCGACATGATTCATCAGGAAAACAAGCACCTCTCAAAATAACAACAAAAAGAAATTTAGAAGCAACAGAAAAAAACTCACTAGGAATGAATTGTTAGTAAATATATTCAAATTGTGATGACTATGGCTCAATATAAGGAATTGGATTGGATCTATCATCTTAAAATAGCTCATACAAGGCTGAAACTTAACGAGATGCAATTGTCGACATGTTGATATTCAGTCGGAACAATTGGTAAAATGCAAATAATCACTGCAAGAAAACAGAAACAAATTCAATTCATAATGTAACACATATCAATATAAATAAAGATTCACATACCTATTATTAAATAATCAAGCAAAAAAAAAGACAGTTCAAAACATTGTTCTTGGTTCAACTACTATTGTTGTTGGAAGTAGAAAGAAAAATTTTGTTGTGATGAAAAAAATAAACTTTGCAAAATTCATTTACCCGGATCGCTCTTATCGGTTGGAGCACTATTATGATTATGTAATTGGTTAGGTAATCATTTTCATAGTTAGGGTTGAACTTGGAACTTGGTTAATTAAATTTTAGTTGATTATCCAGGGGGGTAAATGTGGGGGTGTAATCAATATTGCTTTCAATAATTGCTTTAATACAAGATTTAGGTTTTATGAAATCAGTAAATCGGAATCCCCCATGTTCTGTGGATTATCTGGATCTTTCAATCTAAAATTTAGATGAAATCTTCAATAAAAGTTTAAGTTGAGAGGACTGCATACGATTCAGTTAATTGAATATACTGATCCTGATTTTTGATTCCTGGAGATATATGATCATAGATGAATCAAGATGGCTAAGTGTGAAATTCACCCAAAAGATAATGCATCCATAGTTACAACTTACAGCTTGTTGATCAACATAAAATAGCAATCAAAGAGCTCCATAATTAAGCATCGATTCTCCACTTGAAACTTAACTAATGTATACGCCATGAACTTTGAAGTTGCAACTTGCATATCTATTTCATTGAAAAATAGTTAACTGCTTAATCACACCCAATTTCATGCTGGAGATACATGGAATATCGATAATTGCAGCTTTTACGTAGATAAAACGTGGATTTATAGGAGCTTCCTATGCATGGAAACATCAATTGATGATCATTTGTTCATGTGAATCATTGATAATTTGATATATGAATAATGAGGCCGCGGATGCAATAGGGGGTGCAGGATTATATAGGTGTAGTTTCATGTATATGTATCTTGATCATAGTAGTTCACTTTTGTGTATCTTTCAACACATGTTAGACATATGTTTATCCTTTGATCAACAGTATCAATCTGTAACCACAAATAAGTATTTGCTTGCAGTAATATTTGTGTACTGTGTAAACTTTCAAAAATCTTTAAACAAAGAAACAAGCAAGCACAAAATATGCAAACCCAATTCTATAATCAAAGCAAATCACCTGTCACTTGTAATTGTAATTGAATAATAAAACACCTTGTTTTGGTGTTACACAAAATCACCTGTTGTAAGTTGTAAGTTGTCATCAAATACATACGTATTCCATTTTTAAAATAATGCTGCTCCTTAATGTATGATGTACATGGTTATGCATATGTGCAAAATCTTCAACTTTCGGTATAGTTTGTTCGGCCCTCATATCTTTAGAATTTTGTGAAGACTTGTATTTGGTAAAATCTATGATGTATTCCAAATAAGGATCGTCGGTATTTGTAGGTGAAATTGGATACACCAAAAGTACCTATAATATATCTCAATTAATCTAGTAAACTCAACAAAAACAACTTGATATATCCCAACTATTCTGCCTCAGTTGATGCTAAAACACCCAACCATTAGTTTTTTACTCTTCTCGTATAAATCTTACTTCTCCCCTAGTTCTGATTGGCCCAAACGGCCATTGGTTACGGCAGCAATTTTTTCTTATGCGGGATGCTGCACAAATTTCTTTTGCGAAAAAAAAATTTTGAGAAAAAAAAAATATTCAAAAGTATTTATAAGAAAGAGTAAAGTATCTGTTGTTAATTTTTGATTGAAAGAAAAGGACAGAAGTGTTAATACAATTAATACTACTTCTATTACATAATTGTTTCAAGGTTTGAGTGTGTGATTCATCATGGGTATTCGTAAGTCATCTCGTACTATTAAGCCAACAACCAAAGCTAAACTTTTACAAGAACAAAAACCAATCCTAAGATCAATTTCCACTGTTGATGAGGATGAAAACACTTGGAACAATGTTACTTTTAAAAAGAGAAGAATTGAATCTCAATTCGATTCCACAACTTATAACATTAATATTGATAATGATGATGATGACAATGATTACGAAAACGTTTTTAACAGTGATGATGATATCATGGAGCAATCCTTATTTACAACTTCTCAAAGCCCATCAACAACTACAACTCCTTATTCAACAACCCCAACAACCCCAACAACCCCAACAACCACAATGAACTTCAATCAAGACAAGTCTTATATGGACATGAAAGATGATATGCATAACAGTGTTATGAGACATTTGAAGTTGAAGAATGATGTTGTTGATGAAAATGATGATGATTTATTTCAAGAGTCTACAACAATCACAAATGATTTTACCAGTCATGATGATTTGACTTCAATTGAGGAAAATTTTAAAAGGATTATTAATGAAAACAATAACAACAAACAACAAGAACCTGCATCCTTCTCTGTTCACAAAACTCCAGTTCAAGTTTTGAATGAAACTTATAATGATTTTAAGGCTCCAAACATCAAATTTGAAGAATTTTTCCAATATTCAGAAGAGGAAGATGAGGTTTCTGAAGGTACATCTGAATCCGAAACTGAAAGTTTAGTTGTTAACATCAAGCCTCAATTGCCATACAGATTGGATGAGAAGCACAATTTGGCCTTTACAGATGTCTCTACATTCCCTGTTAGATATGATCCAACAATTAACAGAAGAAATGCCAAGAATAATAAGAGAACTGTGAGAGCTTTAAAGAGACGTGCTATTCTTTCAGGTAAAGCTAGTGAAATGGTTGGTACTGGGTTAGATGCTGTTGATTTCATGTTATAATTTTATAAATAAGAAACATTTGGAACTGGATCACAGTTTGTGTTTGCATGAGATGAGCGGTGGCGTCGTGTGTTTGTTATTGTTTTTGAAGTTTCAGTTCCTCAATTTTTACTATATTTTGATATACTTATTTTTTATTATTGGTTTACTACTTGGTTTGGTTTGATTTTAAAGGTTAGATTATCTGGGATATATCACTTGTATATAAGAAACGAAAGAAAGAAGATCATAAGGGCGTTAATATATAAATTTGTTTTTACCTTTAGTTGAATTGTATTTCCTTTTTAGTTGTTGATATCCAATTCAAATCCCATAAATTGCCTGTAATTAATTACCTGCGTAGCTATATTGATTTGTAATATATTATTTAATCGAATAAAATGACGTCATTGGATGTTTCTCCACAAAACAATAAAATTTTTTTTTTTCTTTTTTTTTTTCCTCGTTCGAAAGGAAAAAACATCATCACATATTTTCAGCTGTTCTCCACCAAAATTCAGATCTTTAAAAATGTACTTTTATCAAATACATTCTAGAAACGAAGAACAAAGGACCCTTAATTTATTATTTATTACCACTTGATACTTATTGTTTCTTTTCGGTGTTGTTTGTTTTAAAGGTGTGGAGTATTTAGTACACAGGAAAGAGCAATGACCGTTTGGCAGACACTAAAAGATACTTTTGTTCCTCTGCCTCCATCAGCGGGACATGGCTATGATGAAGAAAACATTTATGTGAATAAAGCTGATAATTTCGATAACAACTCGAATGTGCAATTGGAGTTTATAAAACAGAAACAAGAAGGCCATATAAATGTTGAAAACTTGTCAATCAGTGATGCCTCCACGTTGGTTCCCCAGACGCAAAGAAGATTGAAAAATAGACATGTTCAACTGATTGGTATCTCAGGTGTCATTGGTACAGCATTATTTGTTGCTATAGGTGGTGGTTTACATAAAGCTGGTCCTGCTTTCTTACTCTTAGGGTTTGCTACATGGTGTGTTCCTATTTTATGTATAACTGTCTCTACGGCTGAAATGGTGTGTTATCTTCCTATCAATTCTCCATTCATTAGAATGGCTGGGAGATGTTGTGATGATGCCTTTGAATTCATGGCCGGTTGGAACTTTTGGTTTCTTGAATGTGTCCAAATTCCTTATGAAATTGTTGGTGTCAACACCATTATCCATTATTGGAGAGATGATTATTCTCCAGGTATCACCATTGCTATTCAAACAGTGCTATATTTCTTAATCTCTATTTTTGCTGTCCGTGTTTATGGTGAAACTGAATTTTGGTTAGCTATCGGTAAAATTATCTTAGCTGTTGGGTTAATGATTTTTACATTCATCACAATGGTGGGTGGGAATCCTTTGCATGATAGATTTGGTTTTAGATACTGGCATCATCCAGGTGCCTTCAACACTTATTGGTCAGAAGGCTCATTGGGTTATTTTCAAGCATTTTTGGCCTGTGTTATTCAAGCTTCTTATACAATTGCTGGCCCAGATTATTTATCAATGGTTGCTGGTGAAACAATCATGCCCAAATCAAAAACATTACCAAAAGCTTTCAAACAAATCTTTTATAGATTAACTTTCTTGTTTTTAGGTGGTTGCATATGTGTTGGTGTCTTGGTTGCCTATGATGACGACCAGTTGACTGCTGCTATTAACGAATCTCGTCCTGGGGCTGGTGCTTCCCCATATGTTATTGCAATGGATAATTTGAAAATCCGTGTTCTTCCTCATATTGTCAACGGTGCTTTGATTCTTGCAGCTTTTAGCGCTGGTAATGCATATACATATTGTTCTTCAAGAAGTTTATATGGGTTGGCGCTTGATGGTAAAGCCCCAAAGATCTTTTCATACTGTAACAAAGCTGGTGTTCCAATTTTGGCAGTCTTGTTGTCCTTATGTTGGGCAATGATTGCATTTTTACAAATGAGTGATAACTCAGCTGTGGTTTTGAATTGGTTGATTAATTTAATCACATCTTGTCAATTGATTAATTTTTCTGTCATGAGTTTCACCTACATATTCTTCTACAGAGCTGTTAAGGCTCAAGGAATTGATAGAAGTACTTTCACTTTCATCAGCTGGTACCAGCCTTATACTGCCATTGTTGGTTTGGTTTCTGCATTTTGTATGGTTTGGATAGGTGGTTATACTGTTTTCCTAAAGGGAAATTGGAGTGTGAAAAATTTTTTGTTCAGTTATCTAGCGATTTTTGTCGATATAGCATTATATATCATTTGGAAAGTTATTAAAAGACCAGCTTGGAAAAGGCCTGAAGATGTTGACTTGGTCACTGGGTTGAAGGAAATTGAAGATCATGAACGTGATTATCAAGCAGAAATGGAAGCCTTGGAAAGATTGAAACCAAAAACAAAGGTGAGAAAGACTTTTGATTCTGTTATGGGTGTGCTTGTAGGAAAGGATTGATCTTATAATTTATTTTGGATCACAATTATATTATTCCTAATATTTATATAGCTGCTTTAACCAGCTTTAGATATTGCAATATAATCAGCATTTATAGTAAGATATTAATCAGCCGCTAGCTGCTGTCGACCTGTAATTAAATTATAATTAATTATAATATTCGAATTGTACTGAATTAGCTGTTATACACTAGTTAACGTCATGATATTAAAACAAATAATTTATAATAATATAATAATATAATAATATAATATACGCATGTGATAAAATCATCAATATAAATACCATGGGTTGAAATCAGTCCATAGTTCCGACTATTACTGTGAAATTACAGTAACCATCATTAAAGCATCTTAGAAAAAAAAAAATGTCAATCAGAAGATATTAAAATGTAACAAAAATCAGTAGTATTTCAGAACAAAAACAAAAATAAAAATAAACCACTCAAGAAAGTAGTTGGAGACACGAATAAGGAATTAGCACTGCCTTTATAAACAGAAACCGTTGCAGTTGAAGATGTATCATAGCTCTTGGTTGGTGTACTTGAAGCAACTGTGTTAGGAGCAGATGTAGTTATTGAGCCTGCTTGAGTCAACACGGTTGAAGGATAACCAGATTCAACTGTGACACCTGCTTGAGTTGTCTGTGCCACTTGAGAACCTTCTAAGGAACTACTTACACTAGCACCTTGTTCAGAAGTCTCTGTGCTTGGAGATGTGCTTGCAGATGTGCTTGCAGATGTGTCTGGAGCTGACCCCAGAGTTGGAACTTCAGTAGTACTAACAATTGGAACCTCAGTGGTGGAAGAAAATGGAATGCCTTGGGCATTTGTACTTGTGACGACAGAAACAACATCAGAAGGAGTTGTGGCTGTAGAAACAAAAGCTGTTCCTGAATTTGTAATCTCCTTTGGAACAGGAACTTGTGTAGTCAAAAAAATTTCACTGCCTTCTGATGTACTAGTAACGACACTTTCATCTGATGAAACAGCTGCATTACTAGTAATAGGACAGTAGGTGGTGTAGGCAGTTTCAACACCATTTGAAGTTGTGGTAACAACTGCAACACCAGTGGTAGTTGGAACAACTGTACAACCAGATTCACCGCAATGCGTAACGCTAACAACTGTAGTACCTTGTGGAGTAACGTCAATAATAGTGTTACTGGAAACATCATTAGTTCCAGTGAAAATAGAAACTGTTTCAGAACTAAAATCTGTATTAGTAGCACTTTCTTCAAATGTACTAGTGATTTCAACTGGAGCTCTGGAAATAATGGAAGTAGCTTTGCTTAGTGGACAGGTGGTGGTGTAAATAGTTTCGACGCCAGAAACAGTAGCAGTAACAACTGTAGTATCAACTGGAGTAGAAGATACATCAACAACAACTGGGATAGACGTGCTGATCAATGGACAATATGTAGTGTATGATGTTACAACACCAGATGCCGTTGTGGTGATAACAGTTACACCAGTAGTAACCGGAACCTTGGAACAAATTTGAGAAGAACAAGAGGTGACAACAATCACTGTTGTTGCCTCATTAGTAACTGTTGTAGTCAAATTGTTGAACGCAGTTGTGGAAACTGGTAAGGAAGAAACCAAAGATGATTCAGAAGAATCTGTGGTACTTGATGACGCTCTAACAAAACTGGAGCTTGGTTCAGGAACACAAGTTGGACAAACTGAGGAGCTGGAACTTGTAACTAATGGTGATCCCACCACTGAGGAGCTGGAGCTTGGTGAACTGGAGCTTATAACAGATGATGAGCTGAAGGCCGATTCAGAGATGCAGGTTGGACAAACTGAAGAGATGGAGCTAATTGGGGATGAAGAACTTGGTGATGCAGAAGTACAAGTTGGACAAACTGAGGAGCTGGAGCTTGGAACAAATGATGAACTGATCACTAGAGAGCTGGAGCTAACTGGGGATGAAGAACTTGGTGATGCAGGAGTACAAGTTGGACAAACTGAGGAGCTGGAGCTTGGAACAAGTGATGAACTGGTCACTGGAGAGCTGGAGCTAGAAGAACTAGTGCTGAATGAAGTTGAACTTGGAACTAAACCACTAGAGCTAGAGGAGCTAGAACTGGAAGAGCTAGAACTGGCGCTTGAAGCTGCTGATGAGCTGACAACTGAGGAGCTGGAGCTAACTGGAGCTGAAGCGCTTGGTGATGCAGGAATACAAGTTGGACAAACTGTGGAGCTGGAGCTTGGAACAAGTGATGAACTGGTCACTGGAGAGCTGGAGCTGGAGCTGGAGCTTGATGAGCTAGAACTTGAAACTGATGATGAGCTAGAAGTGCTGGAGCTTGAGCTTGAAGCTAAACTAGAACTGGATGAGCTGGAGCTAGAAGAGCTGGAACTTGAAGAGCTTGAGCTTGGAGCTGAAGAACTAGAGTTTGAGGAGCTAGGACTAGATGAGCTGGAGCTGGAGCTGGATGATGAGCTGGAGCTGGATGAGCTAGAACTAGAGCTGGAGCTGGAATGGCTGGAGCTTGGAGCTAAAACAGTAGAGCTTGAGGAGCTAGAACTGGAAGAGCTAGAACTGGAGCTTGAACCTGATGATCGGCTGACAACTGAGGAACTATAACTGGATGAGCTGGTAACTGAGGTGATGGAGCTAACTGGAGCTGAAGCGCTTGGTGATGCAGGAATACAAGTTGGACAAGCTGTGGAGCTGGAGCTTGGAACAAGTGATGAACTGGTCACTGGAGAGCTGGAGCTGGAGCTGGAGCTGGATGAGCTGGAGCTAGAGGAACTTGAACTTGAAGATGAAGAACTGGAGCTTGAGCTTGAAGCTAAACTAGAACTGGATGAGCTGGAGCTGGAGCTGGAGCTGGAGCTGGATGAGCTGACGCTGGATGAGCTGATGCTGGATGAGCTGGAGCTAGAGGAACTTGAACTTGGAGATGAAGAACTGGAGCTTGAGCTTGAAGCTAAACTAGAACTGGATGAGCTGGAGCTGGAGCTGGAGCTGGAGCTAGAGCTAGAGCTGGAGCTAGAGCTGGAACTTGGACTTGGACTTGGAGCTGAAGAACTAGAGCTTGAAGAGCTGGAGCTTGAGCTTGAAGATAAACTAGAGCTGGATGCGCTAGAGCTGGAGCTGGATGAACTAGAGCTGGAACTTGGAACTGATGATGAACTAGAGCTGGATGAGCTGGAGCTGGATGAGCTGGAGCTGGATGAGCTGGAGCTGGATGAGCTGGAGCTAGAGGAACTTGAACTTGGAGATGAAGAACTGGAGCTGGAGCTGGAGCTGGAGCTGGAACTTGAACTTGAACTTGAACTTGGAGCTGAAGAACTAGAGCTTGAGGAACTTGGAACTGATGATGAACTAGAGCTGGATGAGCTGGAGCTGGATGAGCTGGAGCTGGATGAGCTGGAGCTAGAGGAACTTGAACTTGGAGATGAAGAACTGGAGCTGGATGAGCTAGAGCTTGAGGAGCTGGAACTGGATGAGCTGGAGCTGGAGCTAGAGGAACTTGAACTTGGAGATGAAGAACTGGAGCTGGAGCTGGAGCTGGAACTGGATGAGCTGGAGCTGGATGAGCTGGAGCTAGAGGAACTTGAACTTGGAGATGAAGAACTGGAGCTTGAGCTTGAAGCTAAACTAGAACTGGATGAGCTGGAGCTGGAGCTGGAGCTGGAGCTGGAGCTAGAGCTAGAGCTAGAGCTGGAGCTAGAGCTGGAACTTGAACTTGAACTTGGAGCTGAAGAGCTGGAGCTTGAAGAGCTGGAGCTTGAAGAGCTGGAGCTTGAGCTTGAGGATAAACTAGAACTGGATGAGCTGGAGCTGGAGCTAGAGGAACTTGAACTTGGAGATGAAGAACTGGAGCTGGAGCTGGAGCTGGAGCTGGATGAGCTGACGCTGGATGAGCTGGAGCTAGAGGAACTTGAACTTGGAGATGAAGAACTGGAGCTGGAGCTGGAGCTGGAGAAGTGCTGCTGGAAATAGAAGATGCATCTTCAGAAATAGTCTGTGTCAAATCAAAAGTCAAAGTATGGTGACCCTTACTCTTGGTTGTGGTTGAAGAGCTGGAGCTTGGAGCTGATGACGAGCTCACCACTGATGAGCTAGAGCTGGATGAGCTGGA